>LS485141.1:0-106537 GCA_900490705.1 Pristionchus arcanus | reverse complement strand
GGGGGGGGCGAACTGTCTCCGTCAGTCGTTGTTGGACCGCAGGCGCAGACGAGAGACAGAGGGACGATGAAGAGACGGGCGGACGGAAAATGGAGAAGAAAAGGAGCAAGAAAAGAGAGAAACCGGGAGAGAACCGAAGCGAGTGCTGTGGAGGATTCTGACACGCGATTTCCTCTACAGAGATTTCTTTTCGGAATGGGATGGGGTTGGGAGATGGGAGGGGGGAATGGGGACTGTAGAATCAAGCATCTTGTTGAGCCAATTCTAGCTTGTCGGAATCGGTGATTAGACTACGTGAAGAACCGCTTCTTTGTGGAATGAAAGACATCAACAATCGCGCAACGCTGCCATCATAATAGCGAGCGTTGATCTACCTAGGGAGGGAACGAGAGGGGAGGGGAGGGGAGCGGAGCGGAGGGAGGAAAATAGAAGAATAGAAGGGATGACTGCTGCAGTTGATGTAAGCAAAACTGCGCGACGGAGGAGGCCTCAACAAGTGATGAAATTCTCTTCTTGGGAACCACAATGTCTTCAGTAGAGCAAGAACTGGCTTGATTCTTCACGTCGAGTTCGGACGTCTTTTGAATTTGATACAAAAATTAGTCAAAATCGACGCGGAACGTCTACGTCTACTAGAAATTTATGCGGCTCGAGCGAATTTGAATCTATATTCCAAAGTTTGTATTCTCGAAACCTCGAGCAAGACGGAGGGACGGAGGAGAGGAATTCCGCTGTGGATCTGCCTTGTCGAATGGATAGAAGACGACAGAAAGAGCGAAAAAGCACGCAATCGAATTAGGAAGCACAGTGTGGAGGAGGGGGAGGAGGAGGCAGAGTAGGGGACGAGGACTAGGAGATGGTGAGAAGGATGGAGATGGAGGAGGGCTGAGATCAACAACTCCATTATTGCCCAGTTCACTCTTGGTCGTCTGCACTTCTCGCCACTCCTACCTATTACTGGTCTCGGTCTTGCAGCCCAGTGCAGACTGGCCACACTTCTCAAAGTTTGCTCACCGGGCGTGCTCGCAAAAACTCATTTAGACACATCATCATCATCCTACAGCGGGGCGTGTATTTCTGTCTACAACCCCACTGCTTCCGCTCTTCGCTCTCAGAATTGTTAGGAGGCCTTGGCCGACTGGGGGGGGGGACTTCTTTCGGAATTTGGAAATCTTGCGTGTGCTCGCTCGCTCGCTCATGGCAAATTAGGCGAATGGGGAAGAGGAGAGGAAGAATGCAAACAACGAAAGCGATTGCACAGCATTCTACAACTTCGAACGTCGTCGTTCTATTTTCGTGCTTGAGAGGCTAATCGCGGTGCAACTTTAACGAGTGGCCAGCGTCACGCGGATTCGTTAACTGTTCTATTTTTTCTGTTGCTTTCTAGATCTGGATGAGCAAAGACTATGAAAAGGGATGGACCAAATCATAGAAGAGTCGTGTTCGGATGTTTCTCTTTTGTTGTAAAAATATAGACGAGTGTCTGAGAGGAGTACCGCACCAAAACCCTTGCTCTCGCCCAACGATCATGAGAGAAATGAGGAAAAGCAAAGCAAATACAATGCACATCGCTTCTCCCCGTCTCCTCTCCCCTGTCATCTCAGTCTGCTCTTGAGTGAGCGACCGCCCGTGTGACACGTGAAATAACTCTCCCTGTGCAGCGACACGGGTAGTACACAACGGATTTCCAACGTGTTCAGACTAGAGATTTAGCGAACTTCTGTGTTGTTTATCTTATGCTTTTTTGAGTTTGGAGCGAATAGGGGAAGATAATGATAGGGAAAAAATACTATGGCAATGAGAGGAAAAAATAGGATAAAAAGCAGAAGGATTCAGAATCCGCACATTTTCGAGAAAATACGGACGGTGATAACGTTGACATTCAAGCAGCTCGTCAAACCACGAGATATTCTCGATAACAAGAGATCCGCACGTGAAATAGCGAAGCAAACGATAGCAAGAATGTGCAAAATAGAAAGATAGATCTCTCTCTCTCTCTCAGCTTCGTGTAATATCTCTCCGGGCTGGCTAAGCCATCAGAAAATCATATCAATCTCTTTTTCGGGTGCACAGATGAGTTAGAAATGGAGCGTCAAATTCGTTGAATGGACTATGTAAAAATCAAGGGTCTATCAATTCCTTGAGTAAACTCCTGTGACTGTTATCAGTCCAATCACAAACAAGTGGTACAATAGGCATCCATAACGTTGTATACACTCACATCATCCAGTCAACGATACCTCTGTTTACTCTATCATCCCAAAGTCACCTTCCAAACCAGCTCTGAACACACTGACTCGAGCCGTTCCCTATTGTCGCTCAAATTCCCGGCACTACCTAGAGCCACGTCACTCAATGAGTCCTAAAAAGCTGAAAACGAGGGGGGAATGAAGTGAGGGGGATGGAGGAAGGAAAAAGCCCTCGTATTCCTTCCGTCTCCGCTAAAAATGAGCACTGCGGCGCCGAGCCGTCTGTAGTGGTGCGAGTGCAATATTACTCGCCCCCTCCCCGGTCTTATTACAAGTATCTAGCAGGCCCAGAGCATCGAAGAATAGGGGGCAGATAGATGAATGAATGAGAGTAAAAGAAGAAGAAGCAAAGGAGGGAAGGAATGAGCGAAAGAACAGGGGGGCTTTAACAGGGAGAGCGGATAGGCGGACAATAAGGGGGCGGAGCAGGGAGAACGGGGCCGATAATCCTGTTGGACTATGATTGCCTTCTTGTTCTCACAATCAGGGCAGGTTAAGGGTAATTGTGACCGAGGGAAAATAGAGTTCTAACGATTATTCGAGAGAGTCAGAGGCGGAAAATAACGAGCAGCGGTCGAAAATCAGAGAGGAACAAGTGACAGACCACTTGTTGCGGGTCTGCTGCTCAAACCCCCGAGATGATCACGATAAATTTCAACAACAGACGACAAATTCTCTATCTGGTATGATCAGCCAAATTTGGCTCGTTGCAGATGAAAAAAGCGAGCTCCGCTCAAGCGCAATGACGTATCCAGTCAGTATCATCGCCAATGTGCGTGCACATTATCCTCATGGAAAAAGCGGCCGAAAGCTGGCTCCGTTCTCTCTGGCATTGATCTCGTTCTCACTGGTCTAGCGGCACTAGAGTACTGACTCAAAATGGGTGATAACTCATTTTCCCACGATCTCTCGGTCCTCTGATCGAAGAAAAGGGCATGGAGCCTAGAGACCCCGGGGATGGGGCATAGCCTCAAAAGTTGGCTCCTCCCTTTCCCCTTCCTCTCATCGTTTGGTGGTCTCTTGAACGGGGATAATCGTCCTTCTGCCTAATGTTGCTCGTCTCTAGGGAGAACAAGAGAAGGCAAAGATGGTCTTTATGAGGCAAGAAAGGAAGGAGGGCTTTTGATTGCCCGAATGCAGACAATGAGGGGAAATTGTGAGGGGCGACTCGACACATGATTCAACAGCAGGTCTTTTCTGCCCCTGTCTTCCTACCTCCCTCTCTCGCTCTCTGCACCCTCCTCTATCCTACTCCATCGCTGCAAGGCGGCTGGCTATCACATCAGACAAAAAACAAGAGATCAAAGATCAACTTCCACGATCAAGCGCGGCAATTTCTCTCGGCGGAGGGGCGATAAACGCGAACGGCCGACGGATAGGTAGAATGCCTTCTTCCCTTCCTCCTCTTAATCCATCCTCCTCCTTCGTCTCTTCATTTGCTTTATCCCTGCTTCGTTAGAGAAACGAGAGATCATTGTGGAGTGAGAGAGTATCTCCTTCTCACTGCGACTTGTTGTGTGTTGTTCACTTCTTCGACGGGAGGGGGAGAGAGGGGAGGAGGGAGAGGAGGGAGGACTCTCAACGAGTAAGAGGGAATGAATGAGGGGAGGGAAGAGATTGGAGGAAGAGATACTGGAGACTGAGCGACAATCAATCCCCAACCAAAGTGATTGATATTCGAATGAACGGATGGCCGACGGAGAAATGAGATTAGAAATAGTCGAGGTTAGAACTCTTGTCGACAATGTCGGGAGATCATCATTAGAGGTCTGTCAACTTTTTATATCTAATTAGCATCCCTCACCATCCCAATATTCTCAAATTTTCATTTGATCTAAGATCTGGATATGAGTCTCAGGACAGTTCCCATTCTAGACATAAACGTTCAAAGAATCACGAGATCAACTGGTTACATTAACTTTCTTAATATCTTTGATCAAGCGCTTGGATTTTCCAAGGAAAATAATCTGCACAGAATGACGCGAGTCCACATCTGAAACTGTTCAGGATCAAGAGAAGGGAGAAATTCTCTGACCTTTTCTTCTTCCATTCCACATCATTCTCCTTGTGCCTGATTCCATCTGTTTTCATCCAGTAGGACACTTTCGAAGATCAAGAACCACACCACCAATCAACTGAGGAGAATGGAAAGACTAAGTGTTGCGGGGGACGACAGATCAACTGAGGACGACGTTTAGCAAAGGTGTGCTACCGTACACCGCACGCACACCACCCGACACACCACCACCACTACCGAAAAAACCGAGGAAAGGAAGGGATGAACTGAGGACGAGCGAAAGGAAAAGAAGTGGACAGAATATCAGCAGGAAAGGGACAGGCGTCACGACACTCATTTAGTAGTGGTTCGATAAATTGTATTTTTGGTCGTTTTGTGTAGGACTTGCAAAAAGTTACAAAAATGTTGCGGGAAGTTAGAAAATTCAAATATTTGAAGACATACCACTGGGCGAGAGCATCATTTGGTCCGTCTGGCGCGTACGCTGATTCGTCACATCCGAAAACACAACCGGGTCGCATCTAAAATATTAATTATAACATGGGTGATTCGTGTTTCACGCCTCCAATGTCACAGCTCGAATGCGGAGTTTTCTGATTTATTTGGATTTGTGATTAATTTAATAAAAAAATATTTGCGGCTGGTGCGATAGTGATTCCATTTCTCGACTTTTTGTGTAGGACATTTGAAAAGCGTCGATTTATAAGCGGGAAATTCAAAATTCGAAAATAAAAAGTCTCTCTGACCTCTGGTCATCCAATCGCTTGCTCTGCAGTCGATTGATCATGTCGAAGAAGTCCTCGCTCTCCTGCTCCTGTTAATCAATACAATTATTGAATAAACCAATATCCTATCATTTGTCTCGATCCCTTATCCCACTAGATTGGATGAAAACAGATGAGAAGGATTTTTTTAATGTTCTCACATACAAAAGCGGGAAAAAACAAAACAAAGTGGTTCTTATCAAGCTGCTTCTCATCGGAATGTTCTCATGCGATCTCATGAATACCGTACCCTCCATCCTACCGTATCCCCTCTACCGTACCTTCTCCTCTCTCGTTCTCGTCTCATTCAGATCTCCATCCGACGCGGACAACAGCAACTGCCGCGATAGTCCGCAGTCCGCGTCCGCGAACGAGTGAAGCGACCTGAGCAGGCGAGCGATGTATTACTATTATTAATATTACTAACATATATTCAATATCAATATATTTGCACGCAAAAGTCGCAAAGCAAACCGACGCATTAAATTTCCACAATTGGCTCTATATATATGGTTGGGGGATTGCCAATGTACTGTCTTAATGTGATATACAAAATTTGCAAATGTATATGGGTGATTGGTGTTTTGCGTGTCCTATGTCACGGGTCCAATGTGAAATATTTCTGATCTCTATTCAGTTAAAAAAAACCTCATTTTGTACCATTGAAATTCCGATATAATTCATTTTTAACCTTTTTGCATATTTCCTGTGCGCAAATACACGCACTATCCATTCTAATGATTTTTTAAAATGAATTTTTCGTCCATCCTATCCGAGCATTCCAATCGGTACCGTACTCTACTCCCTACCGTAATCCTCCCAATCGATACTCACCTGAGGGATCGCGAGAGACGCAGGTGCGGGTAGTCTAATTCGGGCAGCAGAGAGGAATTCATCACCACCTGAGAAATCGATTCTTGAACGTTGGCTACCGTATTCCTATTAGATTTCGATAATTAAATAATCATGAGGAAGATTCGCCGCTTTTACAACGACAACAATAAGAGGAATTAGAAGATAGATCCATTGAAGTATCATTCCTAACAATCGATAATCCTACCGTACCTCTCCCTGCTCGTCCACAATATCGTCTCCTGCCTCTGCCATGACGGTGCGAATTTGCTCGTTCGTCGCAGCGACCATACTGTCGTCTTCGTTCTGGAATTAATCGATAATTATCCAGGGAAAAATCGCTAATTACTCTAGAAGAAAAACGATTTTATTACAGTAATAACTAGAGGAAAATCAAAGTATCGGCGATCCAATACATTTCCCGCAACGAATTCTAGCGACCCTCGCCCCCTCACCACTTTTCCAGTCCAATTTTACTTTCCAATTTCTGGCCTAATTTCCTATGCTCCCGTTTCTCAGTAAATCAGACCGCGACTTGAGCACCAGCTGCAGTTCCTCCATTCCTACTGTTCTGTGTAGCATGAGTCAACCTAGATGAAATCAAGAACCTACAAGATTACACCTGAAGTACACCTCAAGCGAAAATGACATCCAATGACAAGAAAAAAAATCAGGCATCCAATTCATGCTCTAACTACGCGTTATTCATTCCTGTTAGCATCGCAGGAATCGAAGAAAAACTCGGAGATAACGCTGTCGGATCACTTCTACCGTACTAACACACATAGACGCTTTTTTTGATAGCGATATTACAACCGATCGATAAATTCCCACCTTAATCATCCTGAAGCACTTTCCCAGTCGCTGCATCATCCTCTCTCGATGGAGCACGTTCTCGTCTCTCCCATCACTGACCATTACATTCTCCCTCTCTCTCGATGGGTCTCGAAATGAGCCTTCCCATCACCTCTCTCGCAAACCCCCTATACCAGTAATTAATTGGACGGCATTCTAGGCTAATTTCCGAAAGAAAAATTGATGAGAGCAGCAGTTACCTATCGCGTGAACGCTTTGCAGATAGAGAAATTTGATATTTTATCAATTTATAGCGCCAAATTTAGCGCTGATAGTGGTGGCAAGCGCTGTGCAGATACAAGGCACCCGCTCGCTACCCGCGTGATTAGCTTACCAATACTTTGCCAGGTGAAAAGCAGGCTCTTACTCAGATAAGATACAAAAATCGACAAGATTATTCCAATAATTTCAAGAGAGCATCGAACCGAAATAACGAACGAAATATTTTTCGAAAATCTATGGCGATTGTGAAAACACGTTAAACGTATTTGGCTCGTTTACTCCCTCCTGTCTTCTTCCTACTTTGTTCGCGACCCTAATTTTGTATGCGAGTGATCCTCTACTCTGTTCTTTCGCATAACCTAAAAACACCGTGATCAAATACGGTAATTCAAGGGGCTGATAAGCTCAAATTGCGAACCGAACCTAACCCACACCTAATTATCGAATCAAACGACATGGAAAGCGAGTCAATTCGTGACAAACATCAGGTCATCGAGTCAATTACCCTCGGAATTCGTTAGAATCGAGGGATTAGCATTAGTTCACCGAGACTGGAAAATAAATTCCGACTCGAGGGTGGGGAAGCTTACAATTGCGAGAAAAATGATGAAAGTGAAGCCGTATTTACGGGCTAGAGTGTGGAATCGGGAGAAGGAAGGGGGAGGCTATTCTGAGTGTCGGAGGGGGGAACGCCCCTTTTCTCAAATTGGGAAATTACCTATTCTGGATCGGATATGAAGCGCGTGAGTGAGGAGAGGGGAAAAAGGTCAACAACGAGGAGGGAGAGCTGGACTACAGTATAACTGGCGTCTGAAGGACACTCTCGACGGCGGCGTCACTTTGACGGTAGAAGTGAGCTTCGTTCAATTTGTCTGCGACGCACTAACTAAACACAATCAGGAAGGGGAGGAGAGGATGAGAAGGAGGAAGAAGGGGAGATGTGAAGGATCCACGCTAGCGAGCATAACACTCAAGAGATTTCAAGAGCACAGTTCTTTACGCTGTAATTCACGAGTACTGGAGAGAAGGATATCCCGATTTCTGTGAGGGGAGAAGAAAGTAAGCAGTCAACAAACCGCCTATCATCATCTCGCTAGTTTCCACGTAAGCTAAGAGAGAGAAACGCGCGTGTAAAGCAGTGGAAAACTCTTGGTTTGTGATGGAAGAGATAGAAAAACGGCACAGAAACAGCGCAAGCATTTTCCCACGGATATCGTATACCTTGGGACGACTCATCACGAGTCATTTCTCTCCTTGTGAATTAAACAAGCTGATTCAGCCTTCCCTCTTAGTGCATCAGTACGCAAGCTCTATTCAGAGAAAGATCTGACGACATCATCACAACTCTAATCCTTTCAATATTTGGAATGATGCCATGATATTTCAACATAACAAGAGATCAAACAGCGTTGGAATTATGGTGTTGAATCATCTTAGATTTCGACCAATACGGTAGATATAGCATTCATCACGCCATTCAGGGTAAAGAGCTATACTCGGAGCTGTACCAAGAATATGAATGGGACGAATCAGAGCTCATCTTTATGCATTATATCGAACCTAATATCCAAGTACCAGCTTCTATTCCCAATTGAATAATAAATATTTGCCTATCCACACGTCCCCAGCATTTACGCGCGTGAATCCTGACAAAGGAACCAAAGCACCAACCAGAATTAACTCAATTCACTTAGTCTTTCAGATGATCAGATGAATGGGCATGGGAAAATGCCCATTCATCTGATTATCGTCACAAAGTGCTGTCCCTGTACAATAGCGAGAAAATCACACGGAAGAGGACAAAGAACTGGCAATTCTAATGGAATTTAGAACCACATAACACCAAACGAGAACGATAAATCGCATTTCAGCAACAAACGACACATGAAAATTGCAGGTTTCGAGAGAGATTCTTGAAAGAAAAGAATCAAGAAAAATGGTAGGTCACGTCTTGCCTCCTCCCTATTTCCCCTTCTCTGCACATCATCCATCAACAGAAAGGGGTTTCGCGTTCTTCCTTCCCTTCATTTTCCCCCTCATTTCACTCATTTTCTACTCTTTTCATTCGCTCTTTTCTGCCTCTTCTTTCTTCCCTTTTTGAGCCCCCTCCCCTCGAGAGTGCAGTCAAATGGCTGCAGAAGTGGGGATAAAATGAGAAAAAGCCGAGTGGAAATGGAAGGGAAAACGATGGACAAATGAGGGGAAGGAATCAAAGAGGACAATGGAAAAGCCATTGACGCATTCCTCCATCAGCAACTCTCTTTCTCGTTAGGATCACGCACATCATCAAGAAGCACGCTCTACTACTGTGTCTAGCTTCCACCAATCGCTACCGTATTCCACATGGCCTAAATTGATAGATGCTACCGTAACCATTCTACCGTGTCCCCAATCAAGCATGACTACCGTATCACAATCAATCGATACTACCGTACCTCTTTGGCCATTCGTCTCCGAAGGGCGAGGAAGAAAATGGCTTGCGGATGCTCGCCCATCGCACGAAGATCCGCAGCGAGAGAGGAGTACGCGCGAGCCACGCCTTCATTTTATTATTTGTAAATATAGTTTTTTTTATAATAACCTAAAATGTAATCTAGGCACATTTCGGAAACACAATCGTGAGAAAGGCATTCATTTTATTTATTTACTTTTATTTATTCATTTAAATAAATAATTTACCTGCTCTATCATCCAACCTTCGCGCGATTTCGAGATGCCTCACGTGGAAGTCACGGGCTGCAAATATAATCGATATTTAGCCACTACCGTTCCCCTCCCCCCTCTCCTACCGTACTCGTGGTGTGCCTACCGTACCTGTGACGTTGTCCGACACGAGACTGGCGGCGTTTCCGAGTGCGAAGCACGCCTGCGCCTCTCCCGCGTCGTCCTTCATCTCGATCGCGATTGCGAGGGCCAGTCTGCAATTTGGGAAATGTCGGAACGCACACCACACCCGGAACTACACGCTACGATAACCCCCGTGTCCAAGTTTCTAATTTGATGTGCAATCTATTGCAAGTGCAGCGCGGGCGCCCTTCATTGGCCACTCTTCTCAATTTCCTCGACTCGACAGCAGCCGGCAAAAAGTCAGCTAAAACGTCGGAGTAAGTAGAGTCTCGAAACTCGAGTAGAAGGATGCGTGTGCCCTTCATTGGAAATGAGCATCGATGACCTCACTTCCCCTACTTCCTCCTTTCGACCCATCACAATTGGATTGTCCAGTAAGATCAAACCGCTATTTCGTGCCAATTTTTGATGGTTAACATCAGTATAACAACATTTTGTCGAAAACGGCAAGCAATACTGCTTTCAAACTGTTTCACAGTAATCCATCATAATTTTGTTCATAATTCTCAGCGATCCCTCTCCAGATGTGTTGGAACATACGGATAAAGAGAGGAGAGAATGGGTGGGGGGGGGGATGGAAACTGAATCCGATGCCAAACACACACACACAAAACCGAGCCCATTATTCACAAGGACTCGCGTGGTGTGCGAGCACATACAGCCAACCACTCCCACGTCAATCTGAGGAAGGGAGGCAGGAGGAGGACAAGAGACCAAACTCTCTTCCATTCACATGCTCTTTCGCTCTGTCTGACCGTCGAGAGAGAATGGAAAGAAGGGATATTGAACACGAAAAGAATGAAATCAAAGAAACCAAGAATGAAGCCGGTGTCCCTTTCACTAGCCCTACTCGCACGTACTTGCAGTCAACATCATTTGGTCTCATTTGACCCAGTGATTCCTCGTTTCAAAAATGAACAAAATCCCAAGAGGCTAGCTGAATTCAGGAAGTAGCTCGCACTTTATCATATCTTCTCCCTTCCAAATTCCCCCGGGTCGTTACCCTTTTATCCTGAAACGCTGAAACTCAAAACTCGTGTTCGCCCTTCACTCGGAGATTTCTGAATATAATGCTTCCAAAAAAAGGGAGCAATAACCATCATTTCTATATATCCAGAGCGGTTGCATAGCAATTTTGATGATCTCTTATCGAAAATTGAAGATCATCCTTTTTTTACTCGCAACATAGACTAATTATAGTTCACAAAATGGGTATAGCCACTCACCGATAGAATTCCATGGCCCTCTCCATGTTCGGTAGGAAGACATGGGCGTTGGCGAGTGAAGTGTACGCTCGTCGCATCGCAGCCTTGTCCCCGAATTGACGAGCCGTTTCAAGACGCTTAAATATCATCATATGATTCTCGAAGTTACTCCCGTAGTGCAAGAATTTCGAAAGTTTTCTCTATCAACAAATCGGCCTTTTTTAAAATTTTCACCTAGCTCATCCGAGTTTCACTGCCTAACTACAATCACTTACCTTGTAGAGAGGCATAGCTCCTCACAAATATACAACCGTTTCACCCAGTCATTTCTCCGTTTCAACCAATCTCACAAATCTCACCTTGTAGTGGAAGTCAATGGCGGTCTTGAAGTCTCTCAACATATAGTACGCGTTGCCCAGACATCCGTACGTCCGTCCGCACGCGAGCGTGTCCGGAAGACGCTCCGAGAGCGCCAGCGATGCCCTGGCAAATTTAATTTATCTTGATAATTAATATATTATGAAACACTAATCACTCGTGTACTGAATCACTGTTTCATCAAATCAAAAATAAATGGTTTGATGTAACACTGATTCACCACACCTGCAATTGCATTTTTCTACGATTCTTGATATATTGAGTGATATTAAAATGGCTCTACAGATTACATTATTTTTACAAAACTTCTACAGTACTCACTTGAAGTTATCGATCGCCGACTGGAGGTCGTCCAGGTAGGTCTGCTGCTGCGACTCCGCACTGCCCGATGCTGCAGCTGCTGCAGCCACTGCTCCGGCAGTCGGCACACCACCTACAGCCGTAATTTACGTATACAGTTTTGGTTCGATACAGTTTCTCATAAACTCTTGTCGGTGAATCAGAGTAACAAATAAGTATCAAAATAGCGATCTTTCCTAGCTCTTTTCTCTTGATGCATTCGGATAACGAAATTGACAACTCGATGATAAACGATTATTAAAAAAAGACTAACCAATGGGCGGTGGAGCCGCGAGGCACACCGACTTCTGTGCGCTTCTGAAAGAAAAAATAAAACACTAAAGAACTAAATTATCCCTCAATCACAACTACAGTCCAACCCAAGAAACTTTTTGTATTGTACCGTCACCATCAAATCAATCAATAATTGTAAATCGTACCTGCTCTTCATCTGGAATATCGTCGCCAGATTGTAGAGGGCACGGGCCTCGCAGGCCTGCAATTCACCAATTCAGAGCTTCTACGTGGTTTTGAAAACAGCAAAACAATAACAATAACAAAAACAATCCGCTAACCATTCGTTCCTTTCCCTCGGGTAATTTCGTCGCCAATCGCAGCTGATGCTTAGTGTACATCAGAGCGTCCTTAATTGTGCTTATTATTATTTGAAAACGTTTAAATATGTAGAATAAACAATATCTTTTAATGTTTCAATTAGTAATATACATATATCATGCTTCGCAGTGGATATTCGTGATTTGACATTTTGTAATAATCATTTTAATCAATAAAAATACCTGATAGGCTCCGATTGCCTTGTATGTGTGTCCGACATTGGCCGATGCCTTCAACTCTCCCAATTCATCATGCGTGAACCTTAAATTAATAAAGTTTTTAATATACATACTCCCTCAATCCCTTCATTGTCATTATCATCTGATATACTTGTTATCTCCTTATCCCTTCTAACCTTTCCTCTCATCTTGCCCTATCCACCTCACATCGTCATCTTAGAGACGATTCTTTCTCTTCGATCACGCGAATCTTCCCCCTCTACCCAATAACATCCATCGTCATGGGGGCGTCAAACACCACAGAATATATCCTCCCCTCAGACAACAGATATCAGCTACGGAAAGGTCACAATCGTGAATAGAAACCGCGTCACTGATCATGAGTCGTTTCCGGGTTTCAGGCCAACACTTTCTAGTTCATTATGACCCATTACATTGTTTAACTGACCACAGAAATATTTAATACTAATCACACATTTTCGAAGCAACATATATCATTTTGGACCCCTATTACAATTAGCAATGAAAAGTTGAATAAACCTGGTGATGAGCAGATCATTTTGATGGAACTCCAGTGCCTGTGGATACATTCCCTTCGTGTAGTATGCATTGCCCAATTGTGAGTAGATGGCCGATAACATTGCAGTGTCTTCCGTGCCCACCTTTAATTATTAATTATATAAATGTAAACTAATCACAGTACTATACACTGAGTTTTCAACACAAAACTTTCTGGTTCACTATGGACCATTACAAAGCTAGAGTGACAACTTTTCTTCATTTTTCTCCAAGATAAAATACGAAATAAAATGGAGACAAATTCTCACCTCAAGTGCCCTCCTGAGGTAGTGAATGCCATGGTCAAAGTTGTTGTCCCTACACAATCTCTCTCCCTCCTGGGCCAATTCGAGACATGTCGTCGGCGATTTCGTCGACGACATTGGCGTCATCCTCAAATATATTTAATTTAATTATTTAAATACGTATTTAAATATATAAATAGATCGCAATAACTGGTATACGTTTCGTCTAGTATACGTTTCGTCTGTATTGGAGCTGAATTTAAATTCAGTAAATACATACAAATATAAATAGCTATAACTGAACACTAAGGATTAGCCGTCCCGAACATTACTTCCTTCTCTTCTCTTCTCCCTACACATAATCGGTTGGGAGAAGGGGGAGTGGATGCCAATAAGGATGAGGAGGAGATGGGGGAATGGAATGAATATGACGATGGATGGATTCATTGGATCGTGTAAACACGACAGGAAAGCTGGCACGCTCAACTCTTTTGCGGGGGTCAATATTGACGTTACGAAACAACGTGACAAAGCTAGAATATGGTGCAAGATGGAAGAAAGTTGGGCGTGATGAGCAGTTATTGGGGAAATGGTGTTTAAAACACGAAGAACGACCGACTCGGTCGCAGCGGGATCTCCTATTCAAGGCAGTCCATGGGAGAAGAAGAGAGAGAGAGAGAGGGAAACCAACACGGGAAGAGAAGAAGATGGTGATGGCCCTCTCTCTTTGCTATCATACGAAACGAGAGGAAAGAGAAATGAGAATGTACGAGGAGGAAAGAGAGGAAAGAGGGGGCAGAGGAAGAAGAAACGATGGAATGAATGAAAAGAGTGCAAAAGCGGCCAATAAGGGATGAAATTATTCTCTGGCCGCCCCGCTTTACTCAGTAAATAAAGCGGAAAGCTTCTTCCTTATCCCGTCCTCCATTCGTGAAATACAAAGATTTGGTACCCAGTCAAGTAACTCTTCCAACTCCCTCCAAAATTCACACATGATTAATAGCACTCGCGAGCAATCGACTACTTTTTTGCAACCACCCGACAAACAATCCACATTATCACACCCCGTTCACACTCCATAAAATGCGAAATATGAGCGACAACAACGATAAAAGACGTCGCGATGGCTTACTGCTTCAAGGCAACGTTGAAAGGAGAGAGGGAGCGCGGCGAGGGGAATGCGACACTAAGTCGGGAGGCATTAGCGAGGCATTCAGCGACATTCAACTGCCAAACCCGCGTCTGTCCCTTCCTACCAGCCAGAATACATCGAATGAAACAAGAAATGGGCGTGAAAAAGAGATGAATCAACGACAACGACGACATTGCCGCAACAGACGCCACTGCTCTTGCAATCACGAGTGCGCTCCAACTCTAACGCGGTACGGTACTTTTCAAACGACCCTTTTCGCGCCAACTGGTCAACACCGCTTATCGTCCGTCCTCCTAATCTCTTGTTATTTTCTCTTTCCGCCAAGGTTCAGCAATTTTGGAGGGAAATCGAGGGCAAACAAAGTTTTGAAAAGGGGAACTGGTAAACAGCAAAACCCGAGTCGCACTTTAAACTCACTTCGTTTTCCTTCTTTTTTTTTTCGTAATAAAATCTGTCCTATGATTTGTGAAAGAAATATTGCAGTATATTAATGTCAACGAGCAAACGTTTATTAGCACTATAGATCGCCAACAGATCGATTGAAAGCTGGAATCGGCAGATTGATTGGGAAATGGATACGGTAGCTCGAATTCGAAAGTTGTTGCGGTAGATCAATTGAGAAATGGGCTATAGTAGAACGATTGGAAAATAGATTAATCAATTTAGCTTCGGAGCTTGTAATATCTACGCGAGTTTTATAGCGCGGATCCTCTGGATTGAGTTATCTACACCATTTGGATAATAATGAGATAGCTACGGTTCTCCCTACCATATCTACAGTGGCTCCTGAAGCTTGCCTGGCATCATCTCAAAGATCTATTTGTCTACACATCTAAGTCTCGACCACGAGCTGGAGACCAAAGATCAATTTTGCTCATCAATCAAATCACAATGAGACTGCATAAGTTCAATGGAAAAACGGTAAAGAAATTCACTACCGTTCCCCTACCGTATACCTTGTTCCCGATGAATCGCACAGTGATTATATTGACGACGAGCTTGTGAGGACACCCACGATGAGGAGAACCATCAGCATGGAATACTGTAGGTTAGGTGGTCCGATAAAGTATCTGCAGCATGTAAGATTGTCAGAGATGATGTACGATAGGTTAACAATCTTCGTCCTTCAGTGTCTTCCATTACAATTTAGCATAAATTCTTGGATACAGCCCATCGCTCGGAGACTTCGCATTCATAGTGCGTTTCATTACCTAAAAAACTATTTATTTTCCTTTTTCCATCTACGGATGAACTAACACAATTACAGAAGTTGGGATGCTGTGGAATCGCATCATTGGAGTACAATACCCAAACATTCACATTTTTCGTTGAGATTGACAGTAGTCGTTTGATCCTACGGTACTTTTCGAATTACAGTACACCCAGAAACCGTATTGTCTGAGCTGGCTAACATGTCTAATGTATTCGCTCCACTTTCGGTTTCTCTTGCAGCAACACATTATAATTTTTTTAAAGCTACCTGATGGAAATCCCACTTTATTTAAAGGAGGACTTTGAGGAATCGTGCGAGAGATGCAAATGGTGGACGCACTTCCCTCTCACAATGGAGTTTCGGAAATCTATTGTGACTACTGAATGAGACAAAAGAGTGCAGTCAGCACGATTTATGAAATTTCCGTCTTACTCCTCCTTTAATGGACATGGCGCCAGTGAAATTGAGAAGTCTCGCATAGGTTTCCATCTCAAATAGAGGAGGCGTAGAAGAAATTCGTCAGTCGCTCTCCTTTCTTCTCTCAATCATCATTTTCTTAATTACCCAATTTTTCTCGGACTTGCTGAATTAAAATCTGTTTCATAATTACTGCATCTGACGTGAGATTCAAAATTATTCACAAAAGCACCCTTGATAAAGAATAAATAAGTATTGGTTGAATTTGGAAAGCCCTGATTGAGTAACGCTCAAAAGTAGCTACCCTTTGTCATACCACTTTCTCCTCTGGGCGCAATTAGCAGTTATCCATCCATCTGTGCTATTTCTCTTTTCCGACTCCCCCTCTCTCCGCCTCCCTCTCGCCATGCGTGCGCACTTACTCTCTCCTTCTCTCTCACAGCTGATCGATCCCGAGACGCGCAAGTGGTGAGCTAGCACGCGGGCGGTGCTCATGTGTACACTGCACACTGCCAGTGGTCACTTTCGGCTAGTGTAGAGAGGGAGAGACACCGCTTGCGCGCCATCCGCTCATTCGCTAGTACTTTCAGGGCGAGGATATGGGCTGGGTTGGATTCTGTCGACGGGTCTGAACCGTCTTCCCTCATCTCACCCATCTATTCCCAGGGAAAGCCGTAAGTCACATGCTATATCTAGCAATATAACATGAAGTAGATGTCTAATATCTTCCTGGGACTGAGAATTACCATTTCCAAAGTTTCTTTTGAGGAACAGCTTTCAGAAATTCAGTAAAGAATCTTTACCTCTGTATCCCAATTTCGAGAGCTCTTATCTTTATCTGAAGTTTATATCTACAAGTATCGAGTCATCTGAATTAGGGTTGTTAAAAAGAAGAATCAGTCTCTTCTTTCATCCTGACAGCCTGACACAGAGCCTTCACAATGCTTCTTTATCTTCTTGATCTGATGAAGTGCCCAATTATCATATATATCTTCAGGGAAAGTCATGGCTGAAAGTTCGGCGCCTCGCATCGAACGTCTTCGACTCGAGAGCCTTCTCCTTAGGGCAAATCATGTGGAGAAGAACAAGGACCAGGTACGACTCTCCTCATTTTACACATTATCTCACACTGTCTGACCTAACCTCTGTTCATTCCTCCTACTCTCTCACGGGAGTGCGACGAGAGAGTATTATGAATGAGGAGACGTTCTCTTCATCCTGCCAGCCCCACCTGCTATCGGGGCAGTCAATCATCCCTAATGTCGGCTGGCACCAATTCCCTTTCTCTGGTCACTGCCTTGGAAGTGTGACTGTCCATAAGAAAGGGCAGGGAGATCGATGGAAAGCAGTCCTTTGTAGATCAGTCTGATTATGAGCTAGAGAATTAAGAAATGCCCAAGCTATCATTAGGAATCCATCACTGGGAACTTCTCTGTTATTTTTTTTGGACAAGACTTCGACAGCTCTGAATGTGCTAGGGAATGAAAATTATAGGGAGGAAAAGCTCAGCAAGAAAAAAACAGAAAAAAAGTCACTGAAGTCAATTCCCTGATATATCCTCATCAATCCCCCTCTTTCAGCCATCCACAAGCGGTCAATCGGAACGGCCCTGCCCTCTTCATTCCTCCCACTCTCTCGTCGGTCAGAACGAACGAGAGAGTGGGGGAAACGAAGAGAGTGAGGGAGGAGGACAGCAACCAGTGATTCTCGATGCTGATCGACTCGCCATCTCACCTGTTCCCCCGAGTAAGACTACTCTCCTCGATTGGAATGCTCTCTCGCTTCTCTCTGACTTTTCTCTCCTCCTTTTCCACGCTCTCTCGTCGCTCTCCGACCTACGAGAGAGCATGATAAATAGAGAGAGTTTACTATCGAGTAGGCCATCTCAATGGATAATCTCGATGTAATCCCTCATGCTCCCATTTTTTCCTGCAATAACCAACTTTCTTTCTTCATAAAATGATCAGGTGAAGGAATAGGGAAGCGTAGCTTCAGAGAAATAGAGAAACCACTGCAGAAATAAAAAGAAAAGCGTCTCATCTATGTTGTAGCCAGATCCTGATCAAGAATAAAAATTTCGGCTCATAATCTTTCACATATTTCCAGCGGACGATGAGGGTTCTCCCTTCCAAGATTGCCAAGCCGATGGATTACTGAAGATATTCGAGTATCTAACACTCAAGGAACGAGTCAGATTGAGTCAGGTGAGTGCTATCTCATTGAAAGTATCCTCAGGTCCAGAATAAGAATTTATCAGTCGCAATTCGTGCAGGCTAGGTTGATCAAGTCCACACTTTTTCGAGATGCCCCACAATTTGCCCTATTATTCACAATTGAGCAGCTAGAGAATAGCCTACCTAATTTGACCGTTCAATCAAGGCAAAAGCCCTGAAAATGTTCCTTTGATTATTGAGAGTAAGCCCAGTCAATTTTCTAGAGTATCTCCGACATGCATACGCTTAGAGCTATAAAAGTGCTGATCAATCTAAGTGCCCGAATCTCTGAAAGTGGTGATTGGCGGAAATACGGAAGTGGCAATTTGGCACTATCGGGAACGTCACCAAATTGCCCGATTCCGGAAGTTTGGGAAATTCCCTGAATATCACTCTAATTCGTACGACAGCCTAATTGCCTCGTGTAGATACTAGAGATGTTGAGAAAAATAATTATTATTCATCTGCGCTCGATACTGAAAAAAAGATTGTAATATTTAGAAGAAAATGAAAATGCTTTACAAATGAAAATGTAAAAGAAGGAGAAAATTAAAAGATGATATCTAAATTTATAATTTCAGACCTGCCAGCGGTTCTACACCCTTCTCACAGACAAGAAGCACTCTTTCATTCGTGGTCTCACCGTCGTCAATATGTTCCAGAGGAGAATATGGGATGGATCAGTGAGGAACAATGTGATAAGCAGGTACGAATATGTGGGACGGATAAAACAATATAAAACAAAACATAAAAATGAGTCGTTAAAAGTGAGAATCGGTATGGAATGGCTTCGAGCAAGGTATGCATTGGCCGGGGTAGGAGGTTGGTTAGATGCTGACAATGCTGGGGGGCACCTCGTGTAGCATGACTGTATGTAAATATTGGTTAGTGGTAAAAAAAGAGATATAAAATCGCTCAAAATAAATACATCCTAATTTCAGCCTGACAATGATCAAGATCTCCTCCATCAACCATCTCGTCTCTCTTCTCAAACACGTCAAGAAGATCGATAGTTTGAAGATTTGGTATTACGATACCGAATTCGTCGATGAAGTTCTCGGTGAGGAAATGCTATTATTCGCTTCTCAGATGCTTAAATAGATCCAGCACCAATCAATTTGTTGGGTCTTTTGAAAGAGTGATGAGATGCACTGCATGATTCATTGTAGGAATTGAATAGACACAAATATTGGATAAATTATGAGTTCTTCAGCCGCCTTCGATGACTCGATCGCCGTTCGCAACATCGACGTCTATCCGTACAGCAATGAGATCGCACTGGAGAAAGTGGCGGAGGTACCGATACTTTAAAAATACCATCTATCCTGTTATTGTAAATGCATCCACACGAAAAAAAAATACATTTAAACATTGAAAACAATCGATCAGGACCTTTTTTTAACAAAAATGCTCGTTTTCGGATGCTAAAAATGAATTCCTTTGAGGTCTTCCCTCGAGTGCAAGTAATCACAATGCGACCGCACGGAAACTACAACTTCTTCAATGTAAGTTACTCATTATGACATCTTTTTGCGTTAATGAAACCAATGAAACCTCAAATAGAAGATGTAAAATATGTTTCCAGGGCATTCAAATCGCTTCGATGCCCAACTTTGCTCATCTTTCCATTCTCTCAATGGATTCATTCGAACCTATGCCCGGATTCGCATTTCCGTCCTCGATTAAGAGTCTCGACTTTGCTCACAGGTACGGTACCTCATTTTGCACATCTAATATATAGTATGATCTAAATGATTATTAAAAATACTAAAAAATATTTCAGAAAGCTCAACGACATGCGCAATCTCTTCGCTGCTCTGGAGAAGTGAGTTTAAAAAATAATTTTGAAAATATAGGAAATTATATCCATCATATTGCAGGCTTAACCTCAGCTACCTTTCTCTTTCGCATCTCAAGTTCAACGTTGATACGCCCGTTCAAGAATTCGTACTGATGATCTCGAGGATGAAACAGCTTGACAATCTGGTAAGACTGCAGCAGGGTTGACTATGGTCATTCAACCCGGTGTGAGAATGATGAGACGGATTCCAAATCATAACAGCCTTGCAATTCTTGATTTTATGATTATAATACCATACAACAAATATTATTCATTGCAGGTGATGAAGTTCTGCCACTTTAGCGAGACGCAAGACTTCTATCTCAAATCAGACGACCGGAAACTCGACAAGGACGAGCAGTCACTGTCCAAAGATCTTACTCTATCGTACGTACTATTTTATTACTCAAACGTATTTTCAATCTCCGTGCGCTCGCAAGTTGGGTCCAAGAAAATTTGAAAGATTCGTGCTTGCCTGGGGGCATCACTGAAATTTGAATGGGGGCAACTTGAAAATATTCAGGGATTTAAGTTAGGGACGCACACCAGAGTAAAAAAAATTGATCCTTTAACATCAACAAAGATTCAAGAATAACATTAAGTGATTGCAATTCAGTTTGCGATCGCTTCACTTCGATCTGTGCTACGACGTGGATTGGATGACAATGTTCGTGTTCACTGAATGCTCTCGAAGAACACTCAAGAATCTCTCCGTCAGTCTTCTCTATGAAGATGAACCACACTTCAGCGTGAGTTGTTGCTGTTCACACACTCTCGATTTCTTGTTATTCCTTCTTTAATTGCTTAGCGTAGTTGTCACACGAAGGCTGTAAATTCTCTTGTTTTCAAATACATATCAACCGTTAGCTCGATCTGCGAAGTGCACAGTAAAGTAATGTTAAATTCCAGAGTGTGCTCAAACTGTCTCCTCTTCTCCACTCACGCGGTGCGACCATTGCCTTCTCTGTTATGCAGAAAGACACTTTGAGATTGGAGTGAGTAATTTCTACGAGCACCAGATTTTTTGTGTAAAATAGGGGTGTATTTTAAAATTCACTTTAAAAACTGATTTTTTCCTTATTGTAATAATGTAATAATGACCAGATAAGCCGTAACTGAAATACAATCATAAATTCCTACGTTCAGTGACATTCCTCCACCACCCGAGCTTCCTGACGAATTTCGACTCATCGTCACTCGCTTCGAGGCTTCTTATCTGCTGAAGCCGAACCTGCTCGGAAACATGTTTGGAAAGTGAGTGACTTTCACAAAATCGTATTTGAAAGCACGAAAAAAGACAACTGTTTTAAGAAAAACGTAAACGTTTTTAGAACTGGCCTTATATCAGCATCTCTTAGGTGTCAGAAACGAAAAAATGATCATTGAAATCATAAAATCTTGCATCTCAGATCATGCAAGAACCTTCAAGAGTGCAAGTTCGTGATGACTCGCGGTCTTACGGACAGTGTACTGCAGCTGATGTCCTTCGTAAGTGATGTTTTGATTCTTATCACGACATCAATCACCGAGCCCGCAGTATTGCTACCTAAGGAATTTGAGTGTTAGCTCTCCATGTCTAAGAGACGCTTTAATACCCGGGAAATATTCACATTCGAAATGGGTTCACAAAAATATTTACTTCAGAACTGTCCCCATCTCAAGAAGCTTTCGATCATTTCTTGCTCTGAGGCTACGGAGGAAGGACTGCTGCCTTTCGCGACAAATATTGTTCATCGACGAACATCAAGTCCTCTGAAGGTGAGTTTTTTTGTTTTGTAATTTTTCAAAGTTGAATTGAATTCACCTGATTTGATTTCGACACATTTCAGATTCTCTACAAGAACAATGGCTCATTAATCACTGTCTACGGAGAGCTCTCGCAAAATTCCACCAGTGACCACTCCATTCACTATTACACCAAAACATTTACCGAGGTATGCATTCAAATATTGATTAATTTTCAAACAAATTTCATAGGCTGACAGCATGGGCGAGTGTCTCTACTTCAAGGATCAATCTCTGAATCGAACTGTCATTTTCAAGGTGATTATTACTTCATTATATTCTTGCCACTCGCCCCCCCCATGTATCACTATTTTTAATTGTGCCCATTTTCTCACTGTCAGATGGGTCTATTTGGACGAAATAATCGATCCCATTCAGAACTACACTCCCGAAGACTCGAACCATCTCCTCGGATTGGTCATTGACATCTGGCAGTACAGAGAATGGCTCGGATTGTTTTCAAAGTTCACCATCGACGATGAGCCAAAAGATATGGGGCCTGCCGCCTTATTAGGGCTTTCAGAATGAAGAATTTGCCTTTGCATTTCATACGCTTTCTCGTCACTCTGTGATAGAGAAAATAAATGAAGAGACACATACAGATTCTTCATCCCGATACTCTATCCTAAGTCCTCTTTTGAATTCGCTAGTTGTCCCTATTACATAGTACTTATATTATTTGCTTTATCTATTTTGTGAAAATGTGTGACATTTTGTATTTACAGAGATTATCGACAGATTATTGTTCGAAGTTGTCATTAATGCAGCTTGCAACGAAATTAGTCCCACTGACCATACCGCCTAGTCTACATTGACATCCCCAGTGAACCACACGTGAGAAACAGTCACAAGAGATTTCCCGATACGTTTCCGTCTTTCAATGTCTTGTTGTAATAAAGGAATATTTTTTGAGAAATATTGTTAAAGATTGTAAAAGAAGAACTCGCTGGGTCACAAGGCAGAATGCCTTCCTAAGGCTTCGTGATCTGATGTTTCGGTCTACAGTTCTGGCGATTCCCCCAATGAAAACAGGGCGCCCGGGGACGCCCCGGGTGTCCCCTAGTGTCCCCTGGCTTCTAGCGCATTCAGGAGTTTTTAAATTGGGGCGAATTTGTGCTCGTTGTATTCAGCAATCATTTCTGCTTCGATTCATATAAAATATTGAAATAAAATTATTAATTATAAATACTATTTTGATTTTCAAAAATACTGAAAATAAAACGATTCGTGCATCAAAGAGTACAACCTACGGCGTTTAGCAAATTATTTTGCAGCGGCAGCGCATAAATACAGCAAGGCGTACTCTTCGATGCACGAATCGTTTTAATCGGAGTCTTTTTGAAAATCAAAATCATATTTATAATTAAAGGAGGCGTATCATGAAAAATGAGTTGATGTTTTTGAGAACATGATCCGATTGGAATCTAGAACGATATTAGAATCCCGAAGTTTCATTCAGTAGTACATTCATTCATTTTAGTACATTCATTTTAAACCGAGTTATAAGCATTTGGCTGCGTTCCAAATGACCCTGAAGATCCGGCAACGAGCGAGAGAGTATGCAAAATGAGGAGAGCGCGCCCTCTCATTCCTCACTTTGCATAGTCGCCCGCGCGGTTCGTGATACGCCTCCTTTAATAAAACAGGGCGCCCGGGGACGCCCCGGGTGTCCCCTAGTGTCCCCTGGCTTCTAGCGCATTCAGGAGTTTTTAAATTGGGGCGAATTTGTGCTCGTTATATTCAGCAATCATTTCTGCTTCGATTCATATAAAATATTGAAATAAAATTATTAATTATAAAAACTATTTTGATTTTCAAAAATACTGAAAATAAAACGATTCGTGCATCAAAGAGTACTACCTACGGCGTTTAGCAAATTATTTTGCAGCGGCAGCGCATAAATACAGCAAGGCGTACTCTTCGATGCACGAATCGTTTTATTCGGAGTCTTTTTGAAAATCAAAATCATATTTATAATTAATTTTATTTTACTATTTTATATGAATCGAAGCAGAATTGATAGCTGAATACAACGAGCTCAAATTCGCCCCAATTTGAAAACTCCTGAATGCGCTAGAAGCCAGGGGACACTAGGGGACACCCGGGGCGTCCCCGGGCGCCCTGTTTTCATTGGGGGAATCGCCAGAACTGTATTCTGGAGCAGACAGCCAACATCTTCATGGTTTTATTACAACCATCGATCTGTCGAAATGAACCTCCCGTGTTCCAACCAAACACACTTCAAAAAAGTGGGAGATCGGATTGAAAGTGTTCGACGCGTTGTCGGATAATGAGGGATTACGCGTTGAACCGAGAACGACAAATGCGATTATTGGCGATATAGCGAAAATGATGGTGGATAGACAGACGGTTCAATTACCTCGACCGATCCTTGTTCAACCGTTTATTGTTTTATGAACCACATTGTCTCAACTGCTTTTACAATGTTCACCGTTTTTTTGTCCAAATTCCTTCAAATTATTCTGCTTTCCAGTTAGGCCCACCTCACGAATGCTACTTTCCATGTTGTTGTTGCAGTTATCAATAACATTTTTATTTGATCATTAATTGTCAGGGTTCTCCTTCGTTCGACTCGAACAGATCGGGAGAGTCGATACTCGAACCAGCGATGCGCTTACTATGGGCGTCCCTTCTTGTTGTCTCAACGCTCCGGAGCTGCGTTGAGGCGGGCAAATTCTGCAGTCGCACGACAACTCCGGCCGAAACCAGTGAGATATTATTCCAAATATGATATGTTTCATCAAGTTGTACGCCTAATTTCATTTTCTTCAATGATATTTGTCGGGGATTCACGAACACAATATTAATTCAGGGCTTGTGGGTTGCCTGGGTGCTTTCTACAATAGTGACGGAACATTATTTCAGCTGCTCCCACAACCACCGAAGCCATGACTACTATCTTGTTCTTATGTGAGTCATTATTTATGTTTCAATCGTACTCAATAAACATAGTTATCATAAGGAAAACTATTCGTGGATGAGAAGAGCTCAAATGTTGCATTGGGGAATTTATGAATGCCGTTTTCTGGCCACTCCTCAAAATGGGCCCTGTACGAACCTTCACGAACCTTCAAGAACTTTCGAAAGTAAAAATCCTCATAATTCGATGTAGGGTCTTCCTCTGGTGCTTCGTCAACAACCGATGCCTCGTCCACTTTCACCTTCTCGTCGTCAACAGACGCATCCTCGTCCACCGTCATCAGTTCGACTGGTAAGTCAATCAATGTTTTCCTAATTTTGAGGTCTGTTAAGATCAGCTGGTATCCTTGGGATATGTGTGCTCGGGTCTCATCCTCAAAAAGATTGAAGTACAAACGAAGTCCAGATTATTCAATCTCTATGTAGCTCTGCTTCAGGCTCTTCCACATGGCAAACGCTTCCATCGGATTCGACAACAGGAGCTTCAACCACTGCGGAATCTTCGACTGCTCCGTCGTCAACAGCGCAGTCATCCACGGGAGCTTCTTCAACTGCCGCTTCGTCAACAGCCGAATCTTCGACCGGAGCCTCGTCAACTGCTGAGAGTTCCACCGGAGCGTCATCCACCGCCGAGTCTTCTACTGGTGCCTCTTCTACCGCAGAATCGTCTACGGGGGCCTCATCTACAGCCGAATCCTCCACTGGGGCCTCTTCGACAGCTGAGAGTTCCACTGGAGCATCGTCTACAGCAGAATCCTCTACTGGTGCCTCATCAACCGCCGAATCATCAACGGGAGCTTCATCTACAGCTGAGAGTTCCACAGGAGCTTCGTCTACTGCAGAATCCTCTACTGGTGCCTCATCCACCGCTGAATCGTCAACAGCCGCTTCATCTACTGCCGAATCATCAACGGGAGCATCATCTACAGCTGAGAGTTCCACAGGAGCTTCGTCTACTGCAGAATCTTCGACCGGTGCTTCGTCAACTGCCGAGTCTTCTACTGGAGCTTCGTCTACCGCTGGTGGGTCTTCAACTGACGTATCGTCAACTGGGGCATCTTCAACCGCTGAGTCATCCACGGGTGCCTCTTCAACTGACATCTCGTCAACCGGAGCATCGTCTACTGTTGAATCTTCGACCGGAGCCTCGTCTACAGCAGAGTCATCCACTGGAGCATCCTCTACAGACGGCAGTACGACCGGGGATTCTTCTTCCACTGGAGGTTTGTACTATCAAAGCTACGATCTCCCCTCAAACTCAGTATCCAACAATTGTCTATAGCACAGGTATCAGGAGAAAATGTACCAGTAATGGCCCTTCGGGGAACAATTTTTTTCAAACATTTTTAAAAACTCTCTTTTTATGATGGGAAAATACCTTTGATGAAAGGATTCGATTGATTTCGGTTACATGTCCCAGAGCCGGCTTTTAGGGATTTCCCGGTTCTGCACCCGGCTGCAACGTATCTCAGCTCCCAGATGAGCTAGAAAGATGGCAATGGGCCCAAAAAATGCGGAAAAAAATTCTGAACATCTTTTCTACGTTGGCCGAACCTTGAGGACAAGAAATAAAAGTGCTAAAAATTAAAAACCTATTTCTGGGCAACAAAATAAATATTAAATATTTCTCAGGATTTAAAAACAGGGAATTTTATTGCTGATCATGAAAGATGGAGACCCCATGTGATCAGAAAAAAATAAAATTTGAAAATTAATGGGGGCTGTATTTTTGATTTTCCACTCCGTTCATCGAAAAGTGAGTAATTTCGAGACTAAAAGTTTTTCTATTTTGTCACCACGTTCGATATACTGATCTATCTTTTGCGTTGGAGTCTTTTTAAGTATTGTACAATTAGTTTAAATTCATTTCGAGCAATTTTGCAATCACCGTTTTTTCGACCATGACCCGGGGTTCATGCCACAGAAAGGACGGATGACCATGAACCCCGGGTCATGGTCCAAAGTTGAAAAAAAATGATAGTAGCGGAATTGGCTTCTAAATATTAAAATATGTTGAATATGATTGGCAATTGCTGAAAACACCAGCCACATAAATATTGAAGAAGTATATCGAACGTGGTGACAAAATAGAAAAACTTTTAGTCTCGAAATTACTCACTTTTCGATGAACGGAGTGGAAAATCAAAAATACAGCCCCCATTAATTTTCAAATTTTATTTATTTCTGATCACATGGGGTCTCCATCTTTCATAATCAGCAATAAAATTCCCTGTTTTGAAATCCTGCGAAATATTTTTTATTTTGTTGTCCAGAAATTGGTTTTTAATTTTTAGCACTTTTATTTCTTGTCCTCAAGGTTCGGCCAACGTAGAAAAGATGTTCAGAATTTTTTTCCGCATTTTTTGGGCCCATTGCCATCTTTCTAGCTCATCTGGGAGCTGAGATACGTTGCAGCCGGGTGCAGAACCGGAAAATCCCTAAAAGCCGGCTCTGGGACATGTAACCTAAATCAATCGAATCCTTTCATCCAAAGTATTTTCCCATCATAAAAAGAGAGTTTTTTTAAAATGTTTGAAAAAAACTGTTCCCGAGCTCGTACATTTTCTCCTGATACCTGTGATAGGTTCATCGGCGGGAACAACGAGCGGTGGAAGTACCGACGGATCCACGACTCCAAGTGGAGAAACGACGACGGATGCATCTAGAGGTGAGAAATATAATAGCTATGCAAACAAATATCTGCGACCAGGGTCTACTGGCGGATCCACAACAGGTGACTCATCAACCACTGGTGGGTCAACGGGTGGTTCAACGACAGAACCGGTCGACAGCACTTCAGCTCCCGCATCAAGCACTGAAGGTCCTTGACCACCTTTTATCAGAGCATGCGATTGTTTTTTTAGGATCAACTGGTGGTTCGAGTGAAGCATCCACTACAGGAGGTGATACATCAACTACTGCATCCAGCACTGAGGGTATGCTCATGTTATGGTGTTTAGCATGAGATTATTATGAAGGATCCACGGGTGGCTCAACTGGTGGTTCGAGTGAAGCATCCACTACAGGAGGTGATACATCAACTACTGCATCCAGCACTGAGGGTATGCTCATGTTATGGTGTTTAGCATGAGATTATTATGAAGGATCCACGGGTGGCTCAACTGGTGGTTCGAGTGAAGCATCCACTACAGGAGGTGATACATCAACTACTGCATCCAGCACTGAGGGTATGCTCATGTTATGGTGTTTAGCATGAGATTATTATGAAGGATCCACGGGTGGCTCAACTGGTGGTTCGAGTGAAGCATCCACTACAGGAGGTGATACATCAACTACTGCATCCAGCACTGAGGGTATGCTCATGTTATGGTGTTTAGCATGAGATTATTATGAAGGATCCACGGGTGGCTCAACTGGTGGTTCGAGTGAAGCATCCACTACAGGAGGTGATACATCAACTACTGCATCCAGCACTGAGGGTATGCTCATGTTATGGTGTTTAGCATGAGATTATTATGAAGGATCCACGGGTGGCTCAACTGGTGGTTCGAGTGAAGCATCCACTACAGGAGGTGATACATCAACTACTGCATCCAGCACTGAGGGTATGCTCATGTAATGGTGTTTAGCATGAGATTATTATGAAGGATCCACGGGTGGCTCAACTGGTGGTTCGAGTGAAGCATCCACTACAGGAGGTGATACATCAACTACTGCATCCAGCACTGAGGGTATGCTCATGTAATGGTGTTTAGCATGAGATTATTATGAAGGATCCACGGGTGGCTCAACTGGTGGTTCGAGTGAAGTATCCACTACAGGAGGTGATACATCAACTACTGCATCCAGCACTGAGGGTATGCTCATGTAATGGTGTTTAGCATGAGATTATTATGAAGGATCCACGGGTGGCTCAACTGGTGGTTCGAGTGAAGTATCCACTACAGGAGGTGATACATCAACTACTGCATCCAGCACTGAGGGTATGCTCATGTAATGGTGTTTAGCATGAGATTATTATGAAGGATCCACGGGTGGCTCAACTGGTGGTTCGAGTGAAGTATCCACTACAGGAGGTGATACATCAACTACTGCATCCAGCACTGAGGGTATGCTCATGTAATGGTGTTTAGCATGAGATTATTATGAAGGATCCACGGGTGGCTCAACTGGTGGTTCGAGTGAAGTATCCACTACAGGAGGTGATACATCAACTACTGCATCCAGCACTGAGGGTATGCTCATGTAATGGTGTTTAGCATGAGATTATTATGAAGGATCCACGGGTGGCTCAACTGGTGGTTCGAGTGAAGTATCCACTACAGGAGGTGATACATCAACTACTGCATCCAGCACTGAGGGTATGCTCATGTAATGGTGTTTAGCATGAGATTATTATGAAGGATCCACGGGTGGCTCAACTGGTGGTTCGAGTGAAGTATCCACTACAGGAGGTGATACATCAACTACTGCATCCAGCACTGAGGGTATGCTCATGTAATGGTGTTTAGCATGAGATTATTATGAAGGATCCACGGGTGGCTCAACTGGTGGTTCGAGTGAAGTATCCACTACAGGAGGTGATACATCAACTACTGCATCCAGCACTGAGGGTATGCTCATGTAATGGTGTTTAGCATGAGATTATTATGAAGGATCCACGGGTGGCTCAACTGGTGGTTCGAGTGAAGTATCCACTACAGGAGGTGATACATCAACTACTGCATCCAGCACTGAGGGTATGCTCATGTAATGGTGTTTAGCATGAGATTATTATGAAGGATCCACGGGTGGCTCAACTGGTGGTTCGAGTGAAGTATCCACTACAGGAGGTGATACATCAACTACTGCATCCAGCACTGAGGGTATGCTCATGTAATGGTGTTTAGCATGAGATTATTATGAAGGATCCACGGGTGGCTCAACTGGTGGTTCGAGTGAAGTATCCACTACAGGAGGTGATACATCAACTACTGCATCCAGCACTGAGGGTATGCTCATGTAATGGTGTTTAGCATGAGATTATTATGAAGGATCCACGGGTGGCTCAACTGGTGGTTCGAGTGAAGTATCCACTACAGGAGGTGATACATCAACTACTGCATCCAGCACTGAGGGTATGCTCATGTAATGGTGTTTAGCATGAGATTATTATGAAGGATCCACGGGTGGCTCAACTGGTGGTTCGAGTGAAGTATCCACTACAGGAGGTGATACATCAACTACTGCATCCAGCACTGAGGGTATGCTCATGTAATGGTGTTTAGCATGAGATTATTATGAAGGATCCACGGGTGGCTCAACTGGTGGTTCGAGTGAAGTATCCACTACAGGAGGTGATACATCAACTACTGCATCCAGCACTGAGGGTATGCTCATGTAATGGTGTTTAGCATGAGATTATTATGAAGGATCCACGGGTGGCTCAACTGGTGGTTCGAGTGAAGTATCCACTACAGGAGGTGATACATCAACTACTGCATCCAGCACTGAGGGTATGCTCATGTAATGGTGTTTAGCATGAGATTATTATGAAGGATCCACGGGTGGCTCAACTGGTGGTTCGAGTGAAGTATCCACTACAGGAGGTGATACATCAACTACTGCATCCAGCACTGAGGGTATGCTCATGTAATGGTGTTTAGCATGAGATTATTATGAAGGATCCACGGGTGGCTCAACTGGTGGTTCGAGTGAAGTATCCACTACAGGAGGTGATACATCAACTACTGCATCCAGCACTGAGGGTATGCTCATGTAATGGTGTTTAGCATGAGATTATTATGAAGGATCCACGGGTGGCTCAACTGGTGGTTCGAGTGAAGTATCCACTACAGGAGGTGATACATCAACTACTGCATCCAGCACTGAGGGTATGCTCATGTAATGGTGTTTAGCATGAGATTATTATGAAGGATCCACGGGTGGCTCAACTGGTGGTTCGAGTGAAGTATCCACTACAGGAGGTGATACATCAACTACTGCATCCAGCACTGAGGGTATGCTCATGTAATGGTGTTTAGCATGAGTCAACCGATGGCTCCTCTGATATGTCCACCACTGGAGGCGATACAACTATAGCTGCATCCAGCACCGAGGGTCTTTAAACCACTTCCACCACAACCCATAGGATTGTGTTATTTAGGATCAACTGGTGGCTCTAGTGACGAATCAACAACTGGAGGCGATACAACTACAGCTGCATCCAGCACCGAGGGTATGACCATCTTATGGTGTTTAGCATGAGAACTTTGTGAAGGATCCACGGGTGGCTCAACCGACGGCTCCTCTGATATGTCCACCACTGGAGGCGATACAACTATAGCTGCATCCAGCACCGAGGGTCTTTAAACCACTTCCACCACAACCCATAGGATTGTGTTATTTAGGATCAACTGGTGGCTCTAGTGACGAATCAACAACTGGAGGCGATACAACTACAGCTGCATCCAGCACCGATGGTATGCAATGCATGAGAAAACATGATTCGAGAATGATTGTGAAGGATCTACGGGTGGCTCAACCGATGGCTCCTCTGATATGTCCACCACTGGAGGCGATACAACTATAGCTGCATCCAGCACCGAGGGTCTTTAAACCACTTCCACCACAACCCATAGGATTGTGTTATTTAGGATCAACTGGTGGCTCTAGTGACGAATCCACCACAGGAGGCGATACAACTACAGCTGCATCCAGCACCGATGGTATGCAATGCATGAGTGTACATGGTGCGAGAATTATTTTGAAGGTTCGACGGGTGGTTCTACTGGAGGTTCCACTGATACAAGTGGAGGATCTACTGCTGACGGTGAGTTTATGATTGAGCGGAATATGTAGTCGTGACAGATTGGCATAAATAATATCTACTCAATCTTTCATAATTCAGGTTCAACGACCGGCTTCTCGACCACAGGCGGAACTGACCTCACGACGAGTAAGTTTTTTTTCCGATTTTCCGGATTCCTCCAACAATTCGCTTGAGGTGATTTCGATACCACTACGACTACCACGAAGAAGCCTACGAAAACAACAACAACGAAGCCATTCACAACGACCACTGTCAAGGGTGAGGATAAAGGATACAATCAGGATATCATTGGTAACGCTCCCCATTACAGGCCAGACCACCACAACAGTCAAGGGGCAAACGACTACCACAGTCAAGGGCCAGACCACAACTACCCCAGCCGGATGGACTTCGACCGATCGACAGGGCGGCCATTGGAACACGACCACTCTGCCAGGCGGCCAAACTACAACAACCGTGAAGGGTCAGACAACAACGACAGTCAAGGGCCAAACTACCACCGCTGTGCCCGGTGAAACTACCACCACAGTCAAGGGGCAAACGACAACAACCCCGGCTGGATGGACCTCTACCGATCGACAGGGCGGCCATTGGAACACGACCACTCTGCCAGGAGGCCAAACTACAACAACCGTGAAGGGACAGACCACTACGACAGTAAAGGGCCAAACTACCACCGCTGTGCCCGGTGGAACTACCACCACAGTCAAGGGGCAAACGACAACGACCCCGGCTGGATGGACCTCTACCGATCGACAGGGCGGCCACTGGAACACGACCACGATTCCCGGAGTCACGACGGCGCCTTGTGAGTGCAAATACTTTATCTCTTTTGTTCGGACCATGCAATCACGTAGGTTGTTGCACGTGAGCACTTCTCTTCAGTAGAAAAGAAATTGCAGCCGCATGCATCGACGGTTACCGCACCGTCGGTTTCGTTGAACCCGATTCGTTCTCGTCAAAATTCGCGGGATTCTTTCACGCTTCGTCCTTGTGTGCCGTATCTTGCAATAATGTGGGTCGGCAATCACTTCATTATCGTCATAGCGATGCCATAGTGAACATTTCAATGGAGCATATACCGAACGTACAACACCATCAATCAAGGCCATACACAGTGCTTGTATAGTCGCACTCCCATTGCACCCCTTGCAGGAGAGAGACCTCGGCCGTCGTCCCTGCCTCGGCTTCATCTACACACCATCACGACACGGCCAGTGCGACATACTACTGGACCGACTGCCCAACATCTCCGACAAGTCCGCCTCCGACAACCTTCTATACGTGCCCTGCAACACATCCACGCACCCTTCTGCATCCACAACCACCACTCAGTCAACAACTGAAATTACTCAAACGCCATGTTAGCACATTGCTCTTAAACGGTGAAACATGATCATTGCAGGCACCGGTCCACCATGCCCGACAACGACGGAGAAACCAGGTACGACGGAAGGTCTCAAAAACGCAGAATCAATTGTTTTCTTTGCTGATCTTTATACAGAATAATGAGCATGTCCTGCCAAAGTGTTACTTCTAAATGACTTAACGATGTAAAAGGTAACCATCAGGCTGCGTGGGCGGGTACTTCCCCGAGCCGGGAGCAATCGTGGACGGCAACTTCGGAAAATTCGTCGGCATCTACACGGCCGTATCGGCGTGCCAGGAGGCTTGCACAGCAAGCGTGTCCTATGGTGAGGGAGAGCAATTTACATACTCATTTATTATTAAGAAAGGTTGCAATTACAATTGATACCAGAGAAGTGTTAGTGCAGTGAATCTCAAACTTGGGTAATTAAACCGGAATATCTAAGATATCGTCAATATCATTGCTAGTGCACTCTGATAGAATATGTTCAGGTCTGCTGCCATGCCTGGGCGTTGTGTACTACCGCAGCACCGGCGTGTGCAATGTCATGCAGTATGAGGTACCTTCGCAATCACAAATGACAACGTTAATAGATACTCAAATATTATATTTCACAGGTTCCCCGTATGAGCACGACTCCGGGCAACTCGAGCGACATCGTCATCTTCACCAAGTGCGGCACAAGTCAGTTTCTATTTTAACCTCTTACAATCTGAGGTGCAGTTGAGGAGTGAGTGATGATGTGACGTTGTCCAGTGTGCTAATGTGACTTGCAGCAACAGGCACGCCTGCTGCTACCACTACTACAGCCCAGCCGCCTTTAACGACATCAACGACGTCTGCAGCACCTGTGACTACCTCGACTACGACCGCGAATCCCTCGACGACTACTTCAACAACTACAAAGGCTCCTACGACTACGACAACGACCAAGGTGACGAGTACATCTGCATCTACTACGACCACCCGGGCGGCCACAACATCTACTACTTCCACGACTACTAAGGCTCCAACAACTACGACCTCTACCACTCCTACCACGACTACGCAGGCACCGGCAACATCTACCACTTCCAAGCCGCCTACAACAAGTGTGTGGTGAACAGAGTGCTGAGCTTCAGCCTCAGATCTCGAGTTCCATCGTTGATCGTTCTCGCTTCTTTCAGCCACAACCGCAGCTCCTGCAACAACCACGACGACCAAGCCGACAACCACAGGTAAGTGCTGCTGCAGAGTGCAATGAGTGAGTGCATAGTCGGCTGCAGTGCCGACAACGTCGACGACGACTCCGTTGAAGACAACGACGTCTGCAGCAGCTGCGACAACCACAACTACCCGACCAATGATGACGACAAGTGCCGGTGTGTCTGATGATGTTGAGTGGCGTGGCCGCTTTTGCCGTTTTGCCTTTTTAATTGTAAACTGTGGTTGAAGCACAAGTTGTAGTGAAAAATACACTCAGGCCCTTGCGACGGCGGGTTCACCAAGCAGCCGGGCACCTTTGACTATTCTAAAGACTCCGGAAAGTTTGCTGGTTACTTCAAGGATCTGTGGAGTTGTGGAGAGACGTGCACGCGGGTAAGGAACTGACCATCTTAACTTAGTGAACATGATAAAGGCTTCCTTAGAAAGTAATCATCATTGATTCATTCAGTTGGAGAGCTATGGGCTCCTTCCTTGTCTCGGCTTCTCCTACCGAACTTCTGATGGTCGCTGTCTCGTGTTGCAGTACAGTCTGCCCACGCTGTAAGGAGTTTTAAAATCAATTTAGAGATGCTTACTATTCATCAAGTAGTCCCGGTGCATGAGCGTCACTTAAGAATTACTTGACTAACATGCGAGTATGCCGATGTCAATATTACTCAGCGTCGATGGTTCGACAAACGGCGGCGAGGTACTCTACACCTCGTGCAACAATACTTCCCCTCCGACGACGACCCGTCCGCCCGTGGGATCGACGACCACTGCCGCGCCTGTGACCACGGCTCCAGGTAGCAACTATTACTTGATTTCAGATATCAGGACCGAATATTTTCAAATGTGGCTAAGAATAGTAAAAATAATGAATTTGTTCTTCAGGCTGCCAATCTACCTACGGCCCTCCGATCACCGGCGTGCTTCCTCCACGAGGAAATGTGAGTGCATACTTTTTGACTAAATAATTCGAACTGCTAAAAATAATTCGAAATAACAACGATACCTGCAGGGAATCAAGTTCGGTGGGTACTTCACCACGGTGGACGCGTGCTCGGAGCTGTGCACCAACTTCGTCAACTACGGACTGCTGCCGTGCTATGGGTAAGGCCAAGTTAAAGGGGGGAGGCATCAATGTCTGGCTAGGTGAGTTCTCGATGTGAGATGATGGATCCCAGTTACCCGATCACTCTTTCGAAACTCCCATGTTTTCAATTTTTGTTTGAACGGAGATGTGAACGATTGGCTGGGTGCCAAGCGCCCCTGATCGTGCAGGCAACGAGCGAGAGAGGGAAGAGCAATGAAGAGACAGCGCATGCAAATTGGCGCGCGCCACTCGCTTATGATAATTGAGCAATGATTGATGCCTATCCCCCTTTAACTTCGAAGCTGTCTTTTGACTTGGATCTTACCTTTTCTAAACATTTCAAATTCATTGAAATGTGTTCGACTCGAGTTCACTAACTTCCAGGTTCACATACGAGCCTTCAGCCCGCGGATACTGCACCGTCATTCAGTACCCGATCACTGTCATTACGACGGCTCCAGGAAGCGATGCAGTGCTGCACACCAAGTAAGCTATTTTATGAAATCAATACCGTGCAGCTATACTATATATACAAATTTTACAGATTTTTATGTGTGTTTTTGCGAAAAATTAGACACAGCTTCGATTAAGACTCGTCAACTTTGTTTATGACAACGACATTGCAGATGCGGCCCTCCAACCACGGTCATCGGTACGACATCGACCACGCCCGTCACTCTGAGCACGATCATCTCGACCACTGCTGCTCCAGCAACGACAACTACCACAAGAGCTGTGCCATCGACGATGACGACTACTACTGCAGCTACTACCACGACCACTCTGGTATTGTTATATTATTTGTTTACTAATATCTCGAATTTCCCACACTAGCCGGCTTTAATTTAGTTTATGGTAGATGCAAGAAAGTACGTGACATAACGAGATTTTTCGCCTGATTGGCCACGAAATTGTTTACTATCCAAAAGGTTTGTAATTGAAGAAAACGACCACGACCACCACTGCGGCGCCTCTCACAACAACGACATCAACGACTACGAAGGCGCCGGTTACAACGACGACTACTTCAGCGGCAATGACCACGACAACGACCGTCAAGAGGGGTGAGCACTTTTGTTGTTTGGTACTAGTGTTGCCAATAGGGCGTAAATGGCGCCGCAATGAAGGGAGGTCACATTGCGGCGCCGTAATGCGAGAGGGGAGGGGGGGGGCTAGCGGCGCCGCAATGAAAAGGGAAGATGTCTCTTCGCTTCACACGCTATCTCGCCTAGGGAACCTCTTCCCTTCTCTCATTGCGGCGCCGCAATGATTATTTCGGCGCCGTTATTGACCTCTCCCTATTGCGGCGCCGCAAAGCCGCAATCGTTTAGCCAGCCCTATTTGGTACCATGTAAGCATAGGGCATAAAAAGAACCCAAAAGAACGCTTGCAAGTAGCTTGCGTGGATCAGAAACAGTAAAATTCAAATAATTTATACCAGACGACGTGTGCGACAAGGGCTTCAAGCTCGTCGACGAGCACGCGGATATGGACTCGTTCGGACAGGGTTCGTAAGCATGCCGATCTGCGACGCGTACAGCCAAGCGCGTCGCGGCATCGAACTGATCATAATATTTCAGGTAAATTCGGTGGCTACTTCACGTACGAGGATTCGTGCAGGGAACTGTGCGCGAGCAACTACGGATTGAGGTGGGTAATTCGGGTACATTAAAGGAGGACTCTGAGGAATCGAGCTAGGGATGCAAATGGTGGACGCACTATACTTGATCACATAAAATTTCCCTTATTCCTCATTTAAACTTCTCAGCAATATCAAAAATCGAGAACACACTAGTCAATACATGCCTAGCAATGTACTGAATGTTTGTAGAGCCTGCATCGGTTATGGATTTGAGCCCGATAATCGTGGAAAGTGCACACTATTTCAGTACGATGTGAGTAAATAATTTTATTTATTTTTTGAATATACTTTATCTTAGATGTAATTCATGACAATTGATTCCACTTCCTATTAATTTCTATTGTAGATCTCCTCCCACTCATCCAACGCGGACAGCACAGCTCGACTTGCCGTCAAGTGCTGAGATTAGCAGTAGAACCAACTCTGCATTGGAGAATCAGTTGAACATAATAAAGTCATGCAACCAATTAGTGCGAAGAATAAAAGTACTGGTACACAGTGTTCAGAGAAATATTTACGCAAGAACAACATCAATCCGAATAATAACATCACAGAATGGGTGAATTTTCTCACACTCGGGGCAGTGTAATATTTGATTGAAATAGTAATCGGATAGGTTCAAAGGTTACATGATGATGCTCCCGAATAGAGTGTATCTCTGACAAAATGTGCGTGTTCATTAGTTATTACGATCTTTGACGCAGAAATGACTAGAGGGTCGTAAAATGTCCACTGGGGCGCGTCTCTAAAGATAAGGATTACACTGCTTCTTGGATTGTTTCCACGCTGATTTTGGAGAGAGGAAGGCGTCATGCTTCCCAATTTGCTGATAGGTAAGCTACATTTAGTACTAATTCATTTATATTTTAACTGTGTATTTTTGTTCTCAATCATGTGTTCCATTTCATTTTTATCTTTACAAATCATGAAAGACCAATGGAGTTCATGTCTGAATTGATGTTCTCAGCATGCCTACTCGTCAGCTTGGCATCAGCGGCAGTCGATACCCAAGGCACAGAGTATCGAGTGGTTTTCCCGAGAAACTTCGAGGTTCGAAATAAGGGCTGGCAAACGAAGAGAATGCTGTCCGCAATTCGCGTTCTCTCTCACCGGTAATCTCGGTGGGAGAGGTTTTCTTCCATTGTCAGCTCTATTTGACATGCCCTTTGACCCTACAATTTATTCTAAAGATTGGGAGAGATGCTCACGAATAAATGCCAATATCGTTGCTCAAGCACAAATTATTTCAGCTCAGCTCAACGAACACCGATCTCTCCATCTCCATCGTCAATCCGAACACTGCTGAAGTGAAGGTACGAATAATTGGGAAGCAAGGTCTCAAACACATCCGACTAGTCTATGAAATGAACATGAGATCGCTGTGTTTTTCTACAAGCCCATTGCCATGATATGCCAATCTTTCTAGGTATCCATCAGTTACTACAAAACGTTGTATGACTACTCGAGCCAGCAGAACGAATTGTTGTCCGTGCCCGCCGGAGGAATGGCCACCGTTTGTTCATTCTCCTAATTACTTCTCGTCATTTAGCCGTTCTAAAGCGGCCTTATTATTGCTAGTTATTACGCGATATCAAACACACTCAGCAGCTTCCGTTATGGAAGTAGGAAATAGCATAATTTAAATTTTAAAGCAGATAATTCCAGCAAGGCTTCCCGAAATTCGATGCATGGGAGTACATGAACGGCGGCTTCCAAGAGCAATTCGATACGAGAATCGTTGTAACCACCAGGTGGGTCAATTCGAGGCTTTCTCAAAAAAGATAATAGCGGGGATTATCGAACATTGAAAATATATCGAAGCACAACATTATTGGATTTGCCTCGAATTTCATGAAAATGTCATTTGATCACAAAAAATCATTCTGCAGTCTGCCCGTGAATCTCTATGCGAATAACTACCAGAAGGACGGCTTTGGCGACACTTTCCTCGGTATTTATTTATGATACTAAAAAAGGGGGCGAAGCTTAAAGAGGCGGATTCTATTTATTTACGTTCCAGTGCTTCCCTACGCGATGGGTGGCACCTCGTATGCCTTCACTCTGCCTGCTCCGTCCGACCTTCAGAATGGTGTTATTCAGTACGCAATCGCGTATATCATCCCGACGAGGGCCGATGTCAACGTGGAGATCACGGTTGGAAGCTGGAACGAGAAGAGAAAGGTCAGATGAAAATTCAACAAAATGTGAATTTTTGGCAACTCGAGATAAAACTACGCGTAGTCGCTATTTCCTATAGAAGTAGGCACGTTCGAAATATAAAATATCTAATTATTTTATCTCATTCAGATCCCATTCAAAGTGGGCAGCAACGTGAACTACTTCGCCGTGCCGCATATCGTGAATCAGAAGGATCCCAGCTTCTATATCACTGGTCAGACTTTTAAGACTTCTAAAACACATGCGAACTGCTCCATGAAAAGTCAAAGTTGATCAGCGGCCAAAATTATTGCGGTGAAAACAGTGATTTAACAAACAAGCTAATTTTTCTACTCACAGGCGACAAGGACTTTATGGTCGTCGCCGCAGTCTCCTGTCTTCCTCTCTCCGATGGAAAGTGCGACTACGCAGCGTTCATGCCCACGCCAGTAGTGCTGCCCGGACGTGAGATTTTGATCTGTGATGAATATTATAAAGAGAGGAGAGGCCTCTTTCAAAAGCGAAAACAATCTTGACGATTATTTTCATATTGTTAGATAAATGTTCCAGACTAGATACAGTCCAGCTTGGTTCCCTCCTGAAAACAATCCGTCCTGGCCTGGCCGGGACTGTCCCTGACAGTCCCAGCCCAATTTGTGGCTCGTGCAGAGAGAAAGTTGGGTCAAACTCGCCGGCGTTACAAAGCTCATATGTTGTGCTATCGATGTATTTTTTTCAGAATTTAATATAATTCGTTTAATAAGTAGCAAATTGGTATAGAAGTGCCATAAATTTTTGGGGAAACGCAAAAAAGTTGAAAGATTCAGGTTGACGAATTTACTTACCGTAATCTTCACACCTGTTTTTCGCAAAACTGTCGTCACTTCCACACCAATTTGCTATTTATTAAACGAACTATTTTAAATTCTAAAAAATATATCGATAGCACAACATATGAGCTTTGTAACACCGGCGAGTTTGACCCAACTTTCACTCTGCACGAGCCACAAATTGGGCTGGAAACGTCAGGGACCTTCCCGGCCGGGCCGGGACGGATTGTTTTCAGGAGGGAACCAATCTGGACTGTAGAGAATCTCGTTAATGGAAAATTAGGGCGGGGCCAACAAGAGATATTTCAGAATGTCGTTCTCCCACTCCCGTGGCCGATAATCATCCGACGGATCTGATTACATCGCGCAAGTGAGTGATTTGACATGCTCAATTGAACACAATCCTGAACATTTTTATGTATCTATCGTACATCACCCACATTACCGAACAAATGTACTTTTTTTTACTTAAAGTACTTTTTTTACTTTTCGCGAATTCGCGTTTACCCTTCCTAATTTTTGTTTCACATTTTTTGTTGACCGCGATAAGCGGATGAATACAAAAATTGGCCGGTGAAATATTATTTTAAATGGGTGAAAAATCAGAGCCGTTACACCTATTTTTACTTAAAAATACGGCTCTACCGTAATCATTTGTCATCATGTCATCAGAGCCGTATTTTAAGTAAAAATAGACGTAACGGCTTTCATTTTTCACCCATTTAAAATAATATTTCACCGGCCAATTTTTGTATTCATCCGCTTATCGGGGTCAACAAAAAATGTGAAACAAAAATTAGGACGGGTAAAAGCGAATTCGCGAAAAGTAAAAAAAAGTACTTTATGTAAAAAAAGTACATTTGTTCGGTAATGTGGGTGATGTACGATAGAATCAAGTTTGTCTTAAAGGCCTGGAATAATAAAAAAAGTTATTGAAAAAATCGTCTATATAGATGCATCTGAAAATGCATTCAAGAGGAAGTTCAGTAATTTAGATATCAAAGATCATCCCTTCCAGATTCTCTATCACTCCCAATCTGAAGTCGGGGGATTGCGACCACAACGTCGTCAATTTCTACAACGGAGACATGAGCGATGAGCAGAACTTGTCCGGAGAAATCTACACGGTACGCTTATTTTTGGTTTCATGATTCCTCCGTATTTTAGAATTACGAAAAAAAGACTAAATAAATCTTTCAGGCGCCCAATCTCTTCGGCGACCGCTTCATTGTTGGATCAACGTGAGATATTTTTATATTCGAAAATAAATTCACGAGCAGAGATTTTATTTGTGATCTTTTGTATTCGAATTTAGTTCCATTCCCACTGGCCCGATTCGTATCGGTGGTCTACCGGGCTCTGGAGGCGCCTTCCTCACTGGTCTGCCCAGTACCACTCAGTTCGTTGCTGGTGAGAACATCTTTCTGTTTTCTTCACTGAGTTTTTATTTGTTCTCTCATCTTTTGCCAAACATTTTCAAATAATAGAGGTTCGGGTTACGTTCTGCATATTGGAATGCGTATTCAATGTATCAATCAATGAGGTTTCCCTAACTTCTGCACAACACCGGCAGAAATGAAAGAAATAAGGGGGTGGGAGAATGAACGAACCCCCGGATAAGTTTCACGCACGGATCAAGAATGAAGGTTTATGAAACATTACGTTACGACATTACGTTACATTACGAAGTTTATACCTTGCAGGCACAACATACTTCCTCACTCGCACTGAGAAGGCCACACTCTACATTATCACTGATGCAGTCGCATCGTTGACAATGAGACTGGATGGAGTGAGTTATCTATCTCTTCCTTGTTTTATGGCAAGGCTCGGATGATATTTATTCCCACCGTGCAAATCGTAGACATTGTACACATACAGAATTCGAAATCCTCGTCTCTTCAATTATCTAAATGTCTCTTTATTTCGCACACACTATTTCGCCATGAGAGTGGCCATTCTCTGTATTTCGAATTTATCAGGCAATGATTTCAGAAAGTCGTCAACTTCTCACCTGAAATTCTTAAAATCGACGGAGTTCAGTATCACTTCACTACTGCTGAGGTGAATCTATCCTTCTGTTGGACAGACAGTTGTTATCTGGAAACCTAGGCCGTTGAACGTATTGGACCACGTAGACACTGAAACCTAACACTGAATAAGAATTCGAATCCTTCACCTACTTTTTGCATCACAGGTCCTCTCCGACAATGCTCCAGCAGTTCATAAACTAGATGCCTCTCCTGGCAAGTATGTCTTCTACGTGACAGGCACACAGAGAGACGGACACGCTTATGGATACTACCCGGCATTCAATAGTGAGTTGACATATATTTTGTCGGAATAGGACAGATCACGCTGTTAGTAACTTGTAATTGTTATCTGATAGGATATACAATAATGAGTTGGACGAAGAGTGTTGTCAGAGTGAAGAATCTGCCTTTCTGTGCTCCAAAGAATTCTACAAATTGACCGCCCAAAAATCAGCTTGCGGTTGCACAGCAGCGACCATTGTCTCATCTGCCTGTTATCGAAATATGTTTCAGAACTCAAGACCCAATGAGAACCGACTCGATTACTTAGAAGACTGCTTGTATTGATTTGAACGATAATAATATTTTTTCATCAACATGCTTTATTAACGCCATCACAGTTTAATAAACATACTTTTCGATAAGGAAGAACATAGAAAATTAACGGAACAGCAGAATCTCAAATAATTGTAGATCAGAGAAGAGAGCAAAGAGATTATCAATTGATTGACTGGGGAAATAAGATCTGTACAGTGAGGGACTCATCTGATACTATTCTGCGGACAGAACAAATATGGAATTGGGAATTGTTGGGGGACTCTGTCGACGAAAATAAAGGAGTGGAATCAATGAGTGAGAAGCGGGAACCTTGTCGAGAGAGAAACAAAAGAATAGCAGACCCGTTATTAAGGAGATGGGGGTGGATTGACTACTACTGGTGGAACGATAAATTGAATTCAGGAATAATTGGGTTGTGGCTGGTACCCTGTAACTAGCCATAGAACAGAAGACAACAAGAGAATCACAAAGTAGAGGGTACGATATTACAGTTGATCGATATTCTTTGGGAGAGAAAAAAACGACATTGATCAAGAAGGAGATTGGGAATAACCGCGTGGGGTACTGTATATTATTGCATGGACGAGGGGTACGGTATCGATCGATACTATTCAAAAACACTACGGGTGTACGGTAAGTGCACACACAACAACACACATAGAGAAAAACGAAGAAAAGTAACAGATTACGGTAGGCTTCACACGGGGATACTGTAGGTCTCACTAGGATACGGTAGGAGGGTGTACGGTAGGACTATGGTAGGATTACGATAGGACAACTACGGGGTCGAAGTGGACGTAAGCTGAGTGAGCATTTGGGCAAAGATCGGATTGAGAAGGTTGGCCAGCAGGAGGGGATTCAGCATGGCTGCAGCTCCTCCGACCGGCTGAGGAGGAGGCTGCTGCTGCATCACGGCTGCAATGGCCACCTGCTGCTGCAGCTGCTGCAGCAGTGAAGGAGAGAACAGCGGAAACTGCAAAGATGCTCTTTGATCTCTGCAACATTTAATTCCCAACGCAAAACCCAACAAAATATCATCAAGCTCTACTGCGTCACTGACAGTAATCATCCACTCTATTGCACTACATCTGAGTCCCTGCTCAACCACAGTATCCTACTACCGTACCTGTGTCTGAGCGAGCGTCGCGGTCGCGTCGGCGGTCGGGTCCTGCTTGGGCAGTGTCGATTGCTGTTGCTGCTGTGGCATAAGAAGAGCGGAGAGGGAGGGAGGAGGCGTCGACGAGGGAGGAATCAGAAGGGAGCACGCACTACCAGCGGGAAGAGATGCCGTCTGAGATGAGATGGGAACGGTTATTAGGGTTTTCTACCGTATCCTAGGTTCCGGCCACCAACTAAAGTAGCCTAATCAATAGAAATCAATAAAATCAATAGAAGTATTCAATGATCCCCACTACATAGTTCATCTACTCAAGCTGCAGAACAAAAAAACAACAAGAAACTTCTCCATTACAAGCCACCATAATTTGTCTGCTTCACTGTGAGTCACAAAATTAATAATTTTATAATAAATCAGTTCCCGATCATCCATCCCCGTGTGTCTACCGTACCGTGTTGTGCATGGCGGGCGCGGGACGCGGACTGTAGGGAGCGGCGCGCACCTTGCGCTTGCGCGGCCGATACACGTAGTGGGGATGCTCGCGGAAGAGCTCGTCACGAAGCTCCTTCGCCTGAGAGAGAGATCAAGGATTAGTAGAGATCAAAGATCAAACTATAGTCGATCCTCTTTTTTTGCTCGGCCGTAACAGGTCAAAACGTCTGTCTACTCGTCCAGAAGAGATCAAGGTCCAAAGATCACGCCTTCATTAACCATGAAATACCCACAGTACTGCACAACCATAATTGTCCCACAAGTATTCACTGTTCTTCTCTGCCCCCTTCTTTTTGTAATATCTAGAGATTAAAGATCAATTTCGACTACACTACAAACTACAAAGATCAGAGATCATCGTCCCACTCGCTCACCTTCTGGACGTAGGGCTGCTTGGCCTCGTCGCTCATCTCTCGCCACTCCACGCCGAGCGCCTTGCTGATCGTCGAGTTGTGCACCTGCAGAGATCAAAGATTAAAGATCAAACTACAAAGATCAGAGATCAACGTGCGAGTGTGCCAAGTAGGGCTCTCTTGGTGGACATGATTACAATTATGGTTCCAAGAGAGCGAAAAAATAGATGCAATGAGCTTCCACGAAGAGAACCCTTGCGTCGAGTCTCCGTGACAAGCCACGCCTCCTTCAGGAAAGTGGGCGTGGCTTGACGCGGAGTCGCGCGATTGTTAGTGTTGCCCACAAATTCCCAGTGCGCCTCTTGATCTGCAATCACCTTGCTGCTGACGGCAGTGATCTCGGCCCGTCGCATCTGCGCCCACACCTGCAATTATCCATTTATTGATTGAATACGGTAGTTGGATTTTAGAGATTTAAGATCAAGTATTCCAGCCTCCAACTACATTGGTCAACCACCCTCCCCCTCCCCCTCCCGCTCGCACAATTGGATTATCGATTGATCAGGTACCGCCAATCATCTGCTGATGAGGTCTGGCAGAAATCAATTATCGATTGATTGGATACGGTAGAATCGGATTATCTCGTCCGCGAACGTTCCCGCCCCCTTTCCAATGGCAATATCTTCTCTCGTTCATGTGACACGAAACGAGAAACTACGTCGTTCCCTTCCTATTTCCTTCTTTCCCCTCTCACAATCAGCAACCAGAGTACAATCAGGAGAGTGCAAGAGAGAGACAGCGAGAGTTGCCAACTTTAAAGGTTCCCCGTCCCTCTTCAGGCACAACATACATCAATCACGCGACCGTCACATGGACAAGGCGATATACCTTTACGATATCGCCCTAATAGTCACCGAGAACCTACCGTATACATCCTACAATACCCCAGACTATAAATCGATATACTATCTACTGCACCCCTTCTTCCTCTCGGAACCCAGCTACAGAGCCCTATCTATCCAATAGATACCCCATCTACCATACCCCCACTCTTCCCCTCAAGACCCCCTCACTAACCATGAATGCATTCATGGGTCGCTTGATCTTGTGTCCATGCTGATCGTAATCGGGGCCGAGAAGGGGACATCCTCCAGTAGAAATCGACGTCGTTAGCGATGAGGGCGAAGAGAGGGAAGAGGCCGAGGGAGGAGGAGTCGAGACATCCAGATGATCCGAGTGATGATCATGGTCGGCAACTGCATGATGCGTCTGCAAAAGGGGTCAGTTAATAATGCAATTACAGCTTTTTTCAATTTATTGACACGTTGCAAAAGAACGACTATCGTACTCGGCGCCTGCATGAGATCAATATTGGTGTGATTCCGTACCCAAGCCGCATACAGTCTAGACGAAACTACCGTAGCCCTTCGATCTACCGTATCCTCGCTACCGTAACCCAATCGTACCTTGGAGGACGTTGATGACGAGGGCGATGCGGTGGAAGAGGAGGCAGATGAGGACGACGATGATGATCCGGCGCCGTCCGATGAGTGAGGAGGAGGAGTGGGGAAATCGGGCATGATAGACACGTCCACCTGAAGGAAGTAGGTTAATTGATAAATAGAGTACGGTAATGGATCGATAACTGGTTGATACGGTAGGATTGAGCTAAAGGTGCGATCGATAACTGACTATATGAGAAACGTGCGGATACGGTAAGAGGGAGCAATCACAAACTAGCTTGAAATGAACAACTAACCGGCAGGCAGAGAGCATAGAGGTATGAAATGCGGTGAGAGAGAATGAGACAATGATAATGAAGTGATTTGCCTACATTAGGGTGCAATCTGACGACTGGAGGAACAATGGAGAGAGGACAATGAGTAATTTGCATGAGGGGAGCGAGCTACTCGAAAGCAAGTGTGGACGTGAGAATTCGTAGGCAAATTTCACACAAACAAATATGAGATAGATAAATCAAGGGTAGAGTAATATAGGCCATTACAGACCATAGGAGAGGGCCAACCGCCGCACACCGCGAGCATTACACAGAGTGTGCTTGTTGCATCTTAGACCGTCCCCAATCAAGCATTGTCGGAAACGCAATTTGAAGCCCTAAATTGTGTAAATCGTTGTGTTTCTTCAGAAATCAGCGAGTAAATTGTGTGAACACGCTAGATCTCATCAATTACGCCAATCAATTATCGATCGAAACTGATTTCCACTACCCAATCAGCATGATTTGGTCGCCGCGAATGGGGTTAGCGATGCAAAAGAGAAAGATGAGTCAGGGGAGGGAACAATCAAAACAAAGATGCACGGTGCATCTTACTAAGAGGGGAGAGTTGATCAGTCACCAGCAACAAACAGTCAGAACTACTCATCTACCTATCGAGCACCCATCAAACGATAAACACACCCTCATCATGGATAAGTCAATTAGAAACGGGGCATTAGAAGACGGGGCACAGTGCAAGGCCTATAATGGTCCCGCTGGACGAGAAAGTTCGCTATTGTGCAAAATCAGCGGTTGGACAGGTGAAATTATAGTGCGCAAGAACAGATTTAATCACGGCAGATTGCAAGTCGCGATGAATGGAACAATAAAGAGCACCGGCTATTCACAATTCATGACTACCCTATTCATGACGATTCTAGACATATAATCAAGGGATATGTTTCTAAAAGCCCTGCTATTCCAGGTATTGAAAGGCGGATAATTACAGGTTAGGTTCATGCAATCGCGGCTTCCGTTATAGTAATAAGAGCCCGAGAATAAAGGATGAATTGCCGGACAGAATTTTACATAAATAAATTGCTAAATTGTAAATAATAAAGAAAAACAAAGTATCGACAGACTTTGAGATTTTTTGAGAAAATTGACAACAGTTTGACGATCTTACTTACCGTAATCATGAACTTTCAAAGATTTTCCTTACCGTAGTCACGTTTCAAGTTTTTAACTAAAATACCGACCTTTCTCTTTCAATTTACAAATTGGTGAATGAATTATTTGAAAATATTTGAAATTCTTCCAAACTGGACTGTAGTAGGTCCCCATTAGCCCCCTTCCTTATCACAATAGAACAATCCCTTCTATTCAACACGCCGTAGGAGGGTGGGATAAAGCATCCATCTCTTCACTTCTTGTGCTCTCTAACCAGCCAAATTGACGAGAGAACACGCGGAATGAAGAGACGAATTCTTCGTCCAGACACGCCATCGGGGAGGTACTTCAGATTCGCTTGCGGGGTGCTTTCGGAGGGATAAAGAAGGACAGAAAGCAAAACAGATAAGCCGACAATCAGGATCCGCGCGCTAATTAACGAGTGATCTGACAATGGGGAGCAATCGTTTGCCTCTCGCAATGCACTCTTATTGACCGGAGAAGCAAGAAATCATGGGAAATGGAGAGAGTTAGGGTACTCCAATGGGGTAAGATGAATGAAATAGTGCTGGATCAGGGAATGAAATGGTGAATCAGCGTGAGAAACAGAGTGGAAAAGACAATGGGGAAGTATCGACACTGTTCGGATCAGATAGAAAAGGCGGAAGAACGATTAGAGAAAAAAACAGCTGGAAGAACGAATCAGACAGTCAAAAGGAGTGAACCTCAGTGAATCTAGCCAGGGAGCCGACAATGGAAAGAATGAAGAGGAAGGACTAAGGATGGGTATTGCATCTTAGATGCCCGTCAATCGATGAGAGACAATCAATGGATCGGAGGGTAGATCAAAGGGGAGAAGCTGGAGGGGGGACGAGAGAGTATGGGAATCGAGGAGAGTACGGTCAAGAGATCAACGATTGCCTGCTGATCGGGACTTGAATTTCTCTATTTTTACTGATTCGTCTCTAGTCTGATCACTAATAAACAAACAACTTCAGACAAAAACAAGACTGTGCGTGCAGTCTACCAGACTTTTGGTCGCAATTCGCACGTTGAGATGTTGTTTTCGACCAAAGATCAGGCTTGATCTACAGACTGTTTGTAGTGAGCAATCAGACTAGATACGAAACCACTTTTTGATCCGCCTCTTCACTTCTCGTACTATCTAGCCAGTCAGAGTAATGAAAGAGCATGAGGAATGATGAGACGATAATTTGCTGAAATTTCAAAATACTCACCTTCAAAGTTGCCGCCATCTCTGTCGACTGCCGACTACGGTAGTCGATTATCGATCGATCGCCTGAAATCAGTTCGCGATCAGATCGGCGGTTACCGTACTCCTACGAAAACATTACAAATGAACTCGCGAAGAGGAGGAGGAGAAAGGAACGATGTTTATGCGGAAAGAATGGGCGAGAATGCGGTCATTGTTGGTCAGAAAGAGGTGGGGTGAGGGGTAAGAAAGGGAGGAACGAAGAAGATAATAGTGAATGGGAAAGTACTCTCGGGAGCAGAGTAAAGGACGGGAGGAGGCGGGTGAAATGGCGAAAAATAGCGCGAGAGGAGGGGACGGAGATACAAATCAAACTGTGCAGTTTCGGAAAGAATAGACAATGTTGAAGAGGGATCTTGAGTGTTCTCTTCTTCTTTCCTTCTTAGTCGCTAATTCAATCAGAGGTTTGCGAAAGTAAGGGTGTGTCAACCAGCGAACAAACAACATTAGTAATAATTTAGCGCAAAATAAAGGGTTGCTGAGTGATTCCAGCCATGGTCGAATAGTAGATCTTGAGTCTTATTTGTGCGACTATTCCCTGGCACCGGCTTAGGTTCCGGGTCGGTACCAGAAAGGGCCCGCTCGAGCCCTCTGGCACCACAACCACGGAAGTTCCTTGTGTTGTGACCGGGTGAGATAATTGGACTCGTTAATCATGAAGAGGAGGAGCAAAGAGACAAGAGGGGAAAGCGCCGACGGAAGCACTTGATTGACTGAGAAAGAGACGTCTGACTCTCTCGATTTGCCCTGATCTCTCGTCTACTCTGACCGGCGAGAGACCATGGGGATTAGAGAGAGTCTAAGAAGAGTCAATACATCCAGAATGCTTCTCTAACTCTCTTCGTTTTCCCTGATCTCTAGCCTGTTCTAACCGCCTAAAGTCTAGGGATGTCCTCTGGAAGGTGTTTAAAAGGGGACAGTGTCAGACAGGACGCCAGAGGGTGGCAGGAAACGGCAAGAGAACAGAAAGGAAAGATCCGATAATTGACTTCCATTTACACCTCCTTTCTCTCTTTTACTTCAAAGTAAAGCCCCGACTAAGTAAAGCCGTGAGAACGAATCCCATTGAGTACATGCAATCACTGATGATGGGAAAGAAAGGGAGTACGGTAGATTGGTAGGTCAAGGAGAGTGGTGGGAATTGAACAACGGCTGGCGTTAACTAGATGAGAAAAGTGAACAGTTATAGTTCATCAGCTCCATGATAAATGGGGTTTTGAAACTTTCCCCTCAGATTGAAGAATAATTGACTGAGAATTCAGCATTAAAACGGTTTCAAGATAAGGGAGGTTTGCAGGTCGGATGCGTCAAAACAAATTATGGGGATGAGTAGTAGAGACAATTGAGTAGGCCATTCAGTATCTAATCGACTCAAGGCCGAATGCGGTAAAGAAAATGATAAAGGATCGCCATTCCGATTGGATTTACGGTCATTGAGTCCCCTATGATAATTTTTCTTGATCTTTGGTCAAAAACGGTAGACAAATAGTACAATTAGAGTGGAAGGAAAGCCAAGAAAGAGCTCATCTCTTCAGTATCTCACAGATTGGAGGAAATGAATTTCCGCGAGGCGGAACAATAGCTAATTCCTAGTAAGGAGAAGAGGCATATTAGCTGAAATCGCATCCCGAAGACAATGAATAAGTGCCGCAAATAGGGCGAATTTGTCCCCCCTCTGAAATTGAGAGAGCGACGAGAGAGCCGAACAACAATAGACGAGTGAATCTAAGTGGCGATCCATTGTATAAGAGAGGCGGTGGCAATAGAATGGAAATGAGAAGAGGGAGACGGGAGGAGAGTACTTGGGTAGGTTAGATACTCTCTTCCCTCTTCTCTTCTCCATCGCTCATCTCAAGGCAAAACGGACAACAGGACGTACAAAAAGTAATCGGGAACACTCAAGATGCGAGCAGAAACAAGGCCGGGAGCCGGGTTTTGCCCATCGGTCAGAGCCGGAGTTTAGGCTCCGGAGATTCGATTGACAAAGCCGGGGTTTGCCCATCGGTCAGAGCCGGTGTTTAGGCTCCGTCGATTCGATTGACGTATTCCCAGGCCTCAGAATAGTGTGTGGTCGGCGGGAGCGGAATAGATCATGGGAGCTGCGCGCTTTGTCGACCAATTTCACGGGAAATTCAGTCAGTTAGAATAATTGTGTGAAATGCGAACTCCTAGGCAAATTGGAGCGCTGTCTTTCTCAATCTAGCAAGAAATGCAGTTGCATAATAGCAAACTGGCTAAGCTTTCCCAGTTCCGAAACTCATTGTGTTTCAAACGCAGTGTCTCCGTTCATTTACGCGCGCATTCCCTTGTTCTTCTTGCAACTGTCGCAGTGATTGATGGATGGAAGAAAGAGAAGGACAGAGGGGAAATCTCATCTACCTACCGTAGTACCGGCATACGGTAACGTACAGTATCCTGCACTCGGGTGCATCAGTCTATGATTAGACCTGTCTATGAGAATCTATGGGAATCTACCTATTGTCCGAAATAAGAACTGGACTGACTATTCCTCAACTACCTATCGATCCGCCACTGGGAGTTGTATCTCAACTGGGGCGGCGCGAGAAAAGAAAGGAAAGGGGGAACGCTCTCGAGTATTATCTCAGGAAAGGTCGACGATTGATAGGGGACAATGGGAAGAAGAGAGAATGAAGGAAGAGAAAGGAAGGAGAGGAGATACAACCAGCGGTCACTTTGTAGTGCAAGATAGTGACAAGATAGCACGAGCCAATTTCTGAGGGTTCCTTGGTGCTAATAATAATAATATTAATAATAATTTATTCATGTCAGGCGGTACCGCTCAGGCCGGTACTCTTCATAGGAGCTTTGTGCTAAGACCGTTCGGAATCGGACGAAACACTGTGAAGAATGAGAAGTTTTAGGAATTTACTGGATAGTACTAGCACCAGGTCATAGGAGTGGGAGCTTAGGGGAAGGATAGGAGGAGGAGGGAGGCTGAATTGAGCCAATCGCTCCTTTCTCACAAAGAAGTGCCGCCGTGAACAGAAGCGAGTGATAGCGCAATCCTCACGGAGTGTAAGATAGGCGGCAAACAGGGGACAAGGGGGAGGGATACAGAGTAAGGATCGGAAGAGGCATAAGCCAATTGGTCAGAATTGATGCAGAATACGTAGGTGAATGTGAAACAGGGACATGATGGGTATCGATGGGGTAAGCCAATTGGTCTGGAAAGGGATTGTTTCTAATGAAGGAAGCAGTGAAACGCAACCCACGCAAGATAGTGGTCTCAAAATGAATAGAAACAATTCGAACGCTGGACGCGCCGAGCGCATTTGAACCACTTATGAATGGAGAAGACGGGGCGGAAGAAGAATAGATAGATAGGGCAAAAAGTTATGGGGGATGGACGGAACATTCAATGAGAGGGGCAAGAGAGAGACAACAGCCGATGTTCAAATGAGCCCGACACTTTCTATTCAACTCTATCACTTTCTGTCGCTAGAAAGAGATATAATGGTATTTTGAGAGACACTACCTTATCGTGTTCATTCAAAAGGCGCGAAAGGCGACGGAAATGAGACGAAGATTTCTATTTCTGGGGGTAAACTACTCTTGATGATAACAAGACGAGGATAGTGGACACTCACTCCCCTCTGATAACAACAATTCCCCTTGCAGAGGAGAAGAGAAAGAGACGAGGAGGAGGCGGTGGAACGAACGGAATGGAAAGGGGCGGAGCCAGGATTGGGACCGGGATTAGAGAGCCGGGACCGGCCCGAGGGCGCGAGTAATGGATCCGGGCCCAGGTTTGGGCCCGCCGGCGGGGTTGGCGCCAAGCACCATGCCACCTTTTCAGGCGTGCTTAATCCATATTGACAAGGTGGCAGGAGGTGGTACCAGTTAGAACCAAAAGCTACCGTAATCTGCGGTCCTGACAAGAATTTCGAAAACCTATTATCATGGGTCCGCTGAGCGGGGCAGTTTTGGCCCGTTAGTCAGCGCGGCTCCACTTTCCCTCTCAAAAACGTCATCAAGAATGTTTTCTCGTGAGAAAATTGGCTTATTCCGGAAAGGTAAAAGATTACGGAACCAGTGATTACGCAGAGGTGGAAAATGGATAGTGTATCTTGAACCTCGGAAGCTAACCCCTTCAATGAGCCCGTTTTCCCAAGAATCGGACAAATCACGACTGCTCCGGCACAGTCGAAAATATTCAATTCTCTGAAGCTTTGTGTTTAGGTGTTCCCGAGGGTGCTGATGACGATGGAATGACCTCTGCTTGATTCTTATATTTACACAAACGGCTCCTATCCATGACACTCCCATCCAAACCCCCCGGCAGATCCCAACAGCGAGAGTATCATGAATCCAAGCATAATTGGCCGCCAGCGGGTGCGAAATTTGCGCCTTGACTAGGGACACTGATCCTGTAGATGGAATGAGCGCCCGGGGGCTTGACCTACCTTAAGACTCATGCCGGAAGCTTCCATACCCCCAAGTACCCCCACGCAATATCAACGGAAGTTACACCACCGTATCCGGGCGAGAGCCTATTGTGTATGCCATTTAGATAGCCACCCTTGTTTGGGCTACTGACTCATGCGCAATAGGGAAAGTTTACTTCACCACCCCCTCTACCGTACCCCCTTGTGAAATTGTGAAACGCACCGTTCACAACAACTCTTCAGTTCACTCATTCTTTGCCGATCAGAGAGAGCGAGAGAGCATGCGAAAGTGAGAGAACCAGACGCTGTCGCAACCAAGCACATCTGTTATGGGCCCGTAATGGACCACAAGTTATGGGTTTTCCTAGCGGGGCTAGTGACTGAGGAAATCGAGGAGGGTCATTGTATGTATTGTAATGGGCCCCGAGGTCCGAGTAACATGTGGTACTCGGGAAGCAGATATTGGGGGGGGGGGGGCAGGGGAGGGGTGATGATAAACGTGAGAATGGCGCGAAAAGTGTGCTACCAGCTGTGGGGTGGCACGAATATGGTAACCTACCGTAGTCCACGCATCACATGCAGGGTGTAAAACAAGAAAGATCGAAAGAATGGAGCGGGCATCATAACGACAAATAAAGCGGGACGTCGTTTGGCCTTAGGGGCATCGTTACAAATGGTCAACGATGGTTCGAATCTCTCAGTTACGCATGTTCTCTATCAGGTTAGAGAAAGGGAGAGAGCACGAGAAAATGATAGACGGCCGATCAGAATGATACCGAGTATATTATCAGTTGCATTCACCCCTCCTTTAATGCTCTGTCCCAGTCAGTGCCGGGTCAGGACACATCATTGTCCGATTCGTTCGCGAGGTCTCATACTGATAAGCGATAAGAGATAATGGCCCCTCAGGCGGCTTTGGCGGATGAAAGGGAAGGGGTGAAACCCTGGCAATGTCACTTACGAAATCGATGATGGCTTGAAAATCGTGTGCTAATTGGGATAGGTATTCGAATCGTGGTAATTATTTGTGAAGAAAGTTCTGTATCTGCTACTGGAAGTATCTATCACGCGTATTCTGAGAGATTGCATGAAAATGACCCCCTGAGGACATAGATGTGTTTTGAAAAGCTAAATGCAGCCCCTCGGAAAGTAGAGATCATGAACCAACATCCAGTTATTAGGATTATGACATGGCGCGCCCACACGAAGATCGAGAATGCCAACAATGACGCTTTCAATATCTTTCAATAAGAGAGGATTAGGATGTTGATGTCACGAAATTGGTGGAGCGAAGGGATGTGGGATGTTTATTCTATAGTAGACGAAAGGATTGTTTAGCAGAAAATCGAAGAAAACCCATCGGAAAACAGCGTGAACATTGCTGAAGGTGCTTTAGTAGTAAATCAGATTATCGAATGCAGGAAAACCGCTCAAAGAACAATCAGTCAATCAAATAGTCCTAAAAGGGTACTTGAGATAAGTATTATTTGCTCTCGGAAGGATGGATAGACCCAATTAGTGATTGACTCTCTGCCTTCCTTCTTTGATCTCTTCCTCCATGCCCAGTGGTTCCCAGGTTGATCAGTATCACTTCTTTCTCTATGAATTCACAGACTCGATTCATATCAAGATGGTCGACTCTTTGGAGGCATTGACCGCCTTTGGATCCTTTAGAAGGAGGAATGACAGGCCGAAATTGATAGTCTCCTGTGGTACATTGGGAGGAACAGATGTTAGAGATGGAGGAGATAAGGGAAGGTGAGAGGAACGAACAAATTGGGCGAGAGATTGTTGCATTTAGAGACAGTTGGACAGTTGGAAGGGATAAAGGTAAAGGTTCACCCCGTATTCAAGGCGCACGAAGTCCTACGGTCACATTTTTTTGGTACTGATGTGAAGAGTAATCGTTACAAAAAAATGTGAAAATTATGGCTCCTTCATTCAGCACTTCAATAATACGAAAACTACGGGAATATATAGAAATGGGAATATCCCACATAAGCGCGGCTTTTGAGCGAAATCTCGCGTGAACTCAACAAATAGATTGAACAATGGATTGCACAGATTGAACCGTTCCAATCGCGATAGAGAAATGGAAAGAGTAACGGATGGAGAGAATTCATTCATGAGGGAGATTTGATCTCACTAGAGATAGTAAATTAGTTAGGTGGAGCTTAATCGGCAAACAAAAACAGAGAAATCACTTGGAACAAAAATGATAGCCTTCTGATCCTCTCAGCATGAAGGGGATGAGTGATGGAATAACACACAGTCCGGTAGTCGAACTCAGAGCTAATTATTACGGATTGCCATGCCCCACGAAACGGGCGGAACTCATCCCTCCCTTGATCAATCTCTAGGACATCCATTACTCTTCCCCTTCTATTCTTTTTGTCGCTGCTCATTTTTTGCTGGCGACTCTCAAGACTGACAAGGCCTTTGCGCAGGAAAAAAGGGAAATGTATTGAAACGATCAAACGCAAGGTAGCCCTGCCCAAGGTTTTCCTTTTCAGGGCTCTGGTTATCTAATTTTCTAGGGAGCAAAATTTCGAGGAAACTTCGTGCTTGCAAAGGTTCTAATGGCGATGACTGCCCCCAAGGAAGTCAGACATCTTGATAGGAGCAGAAATCGGCAGATCAGGCCACAAAAAACTACCGTATCCTACTCTCGGGCAACAATGGAGCCAGTCAGGAAAGAGAGTAACCTAGTGCGTGAGCGTTTGTCACAATGGAAACTGTTCAACAGAGGGGGGAATTCAAAGGAGCGACGGCATTGCCTCCACAAACAGAATAGAACAGCGAAGAGAGTGACATGAGAGGAGGCAGGCAGCCACCACTCTCCTCGAATCGCCTTGTCTCTCGTCGGTCAGAGAGACTAGAGAGCATGGGAAAACGAGAGAGTCAGACAGTCAAGACAAGAAGAAAGTTGGTGTCCCTCCCTCATAAGGAGATATCGTCGTGTTTGCCATCGTTTCGCACTGTGGGGAGGGGAGGACAAGAGGATATCCGGATCTGAGAGACTGAGGCAATCTGAGAACCGCGTAATAGGAGCGAGAGAACGGTTGCGGGGTTGGTGTTCGGGAAGGGATTAGTTGGTACGGAACAAAGACTCGAGAAATCTTGAATGTAAGATTTATGAAAACTTTTCTGATTTTGAGTAGATTTGATCATGGAAAATAAAATGATAAGGAAAACCAAAGAAGAAAACAACGATTTGAGATTTGACGCGTTGATTTTTTCAAAATTCCCGAAAATAAGATTTGCCAGGACCCACGAATTACGGTACCTCAGATCGATGGGAAGGCTGGGTAGGTCACGCCGCTCACAAGAGGTTACCGTGTCTTTCTACTCTATTGTACTCGATTCCTTCTTTCATCGCATTCGTTGTTTGTCTTCGTTTTCGTTTCACAATGGCAGCATACACACAGAGAGAAGAGGGGAGAACGAAGTAGAAGAATGGATGAGAAGGTCGGGAGAGAGAGACTATTGTGATCTACTTACAAGTTACAACAGACGAAATAAGTTAGTGTTTGATCGGGGAGATACCGTAGCTCGCGCGTCGAATTTTGAATAGGGACCGAGACATTCAAAGGGACTTGGATGAAGATTCAGAACTGATCTCATCGAGCGTTCAGGAAACTTCGTCAGAAGTCCACGCTCACAAGCTAAAACAAGATCACGAATGAAAGGAAGCATTCAGCGGCTCTGTCGAAAACCCACGCGCTCGAGTCATTTTGTATCGGAAACAATGGTGTGTCGATGGTGTCGAAGGGGCTGAATTCCCGACTACAATCGAATAATAGGACCAATGACGGAGGAGAAGCACTTTTCGACACGCACTTTTTTCCCTTGGACGTAGATTAGGAAGGCAAGGCAAAAAGTAGTGAAGTAAGCGACTGAGGGCGTTTGGACGAGGCAAAAAGGTGATCGGTGTTTACTTTAGAAGCGGAGGAGCTTGATCAATTTCTGAACTGGCGGAATTTACAAGTTCGATTGGATCAGAATAATCGAATTACAAGCTCTGATGGAACAACTAAGGAAATTCCTTGAATTTGCGAAGGAGTGCCGATTCTTCTCTCTTCCTCATTCTAATCAAAAGGGACCAGAAGTGCGAACTTAGTTCGAGTGAGAAGGACTCTCTGGAGAGGGAAGAAGTTCCCACTCATGCATACTCCCTTCACCTGCCAGGGAGAAACGCACTTCAGAGAGAGACAAAGGAAGAAACAATCGTATCTCTCATTCCGTATTGCTCTCTTGTCAATCAGAGAAGCGAGAGAGCATGGGAAATTGAGAGAGTGAGACAATCCCTACAAAGAAGAAGAACAAGTGGAGTGCAGAAAGTGTGCGAACGAGAATGGGAAACTATGAAACCATACAGATAAACAGACAAATTTGTTGACCTAGCGAGGTGGTTGACGCATATTTTGCCAAAGATAAAGAGTAAATGGCCAGCGACCCCTAAAAATGACGACCCAAAGGGGCACTCATCCTATCGGTCAGAGGTGGCTGATTGAATGGGGGACATCGTTTTAGCACACCTTTTGTCTCTTCTATCCGAGTCGGCGGCACTAGGGAAGGGAGGAAGGACAATAGGACACTTTGTTAGAGGAAGGAAACGATCTGTCTGTATAGAGGGCATCGATTAATGGGTGCGGACTCACCTTTGAGGTTAGGAGGGAATAAGAGTTCTTCTCATTTGCACCCACACAACATAGATTGTTTTCCTTCAAGACAGGTCAATACAGGTCAGTCATAAAACAATCTGTCAGCATAGATTTTTAAAAAGTAGCTATTCGGATAAACATTTATTAATTTCTTCAACAATAACAGTGAGTATCGTGGAATATCAGCAGAAGTGGAATATTATGGCTATTTAGATAGACGATAGATCAGAGATTATTGATCATCGAAAGTCCACATCGGTGTAGGTTCCGGCAATAACATTCTCATCGGTCATCACACAGTGAACACTGTTGGATGGAGTACGAATGAAGGGGCATCGCTGCAATTTTGTTGGTTTTCAGTCGCATTTTTTCTCAGAATAATATTTCAATGACCAAGAATGAATGATCACTAAAGAATGATCACTGGTCAAACAGAGAGAACTTCGTGTGCAATGATTCTTGGGTTGATTGACCAAGAAATTTTTGAAAAAGTGTCGCTTACATATTCCGGGCATTGTAATTCCCGGCTTTCATCTGTCAACAGAGTGTTCGTAGTGAGTTTCCGCTGTTCAGGAGAGTTCAATTGATTCCAAAGTTGCTTCGCAATGAGGCTGAAATTATTTTCGAAAATAATATCAATACTGAATCGTATTTTAACCTGTTGCCGTAATTGCTGAAGTGATAGAGGTCTTCAGCATAGAATTCGATGTTGAAGGAGCCGTCAGCCTGAGAAATATAACCAAAAATTAATTAAATGCAAAATTAATTAACCTTTTTTAGCGGCTGCCATAGATCGTCGAATAGATTATGAGTGATAACTACATGATCTTCACGAGATTTCACACCCATCTCAGCAACGATTTCGATATTTGCCTGAAATAACATTTCAAAATAAATTAGAAACTTTTTTCAGGATACCTCTCGATATTGGTCGATTCTTCTCTGGGCTAGCAGTTGGAAATCGATGTTTTTGCAAGGCCGGTATTTTGTTCTGAAACATATATTGCAAATAATTAATGTAAAAAAAGTGCTGACCCTCGGATAATACTCGCGGCATTGAAGAGAAAGTCCATATTTGCTAGGCCTGAACTTATTTTATAAAAATATAAATTCAGATAGCTGAACCAACCAATAATCGATATTATCGTCTTCGGAAGAGCTTCTTGAAGGGTCGCAATGGCTTGCGTGAAATTTCTCTTGTAATCAGCCTTCGTAGTTTCTCCCTGAATTTCAGTTGGCATCTCCATAAGTAAGCCGTTTACTTACTTGCCCTTCGCAATAGCCTCCGATATCTCTGCTCCCAATGAAAATATGGATGAGTTTCCACTCATTTTTGAGTGATTCCTCCTGAGAATTTTATTTATTATTATTATTTTTAAATCTTAAAATACCGAATGTTTTCTGAATCGTCGAATGAGTTCGCGTGCTTGTCTCTGCAAATCGTCAACCCACCTAAAGTTTAAAAATCAATATAAATAAATATTGCTATATTTACATTCCCGGAACTGCTACGTTCAGACCCGATTGTTCCTCTTGCAAGCCAATGCCTGTTGAATATCCGGTCAGTGACGGGTTTAGACGACGAAGGATATCTGAACGATAACTGTACATCATTCTTGATCATCAAAATGACAATTTCGAAACTATTACTTAACCACGATTTGCTCATCATTTCCTCTGCACTCAACTATCTAGGTAAAGGTAAAAGGTGTATCCACGTCAAGAGATTTTACAGTCGTAGGACAACGCTATGTGGGACCCACTGGTAAGGCCAGCTGTTAGACTATCTAGAATGTGCATCAATTTTTTCATGTATATTTTATGGATTTCAATATACAAAAATGCGGAATTCAGCTGACTAGCAAGTGTGAGATGCTCTTCCATTTCTCCATCTCCTCCGGTGATGAAACTGTTGCCGACGGCATTGGGTGCCCATCCATCATCATCATCCATTCTCCCACTCCACGAGAGATAGCCCGTCTGGAATATAATGAGGCTCAAATGCGTGGAACTTCTCTGTCGGGCTATGACTACTCTGAATATGACAGGGAATAAGAATGATAGGGAGAGAACACTTTGAGAGAGAAGTACTGGCCATATAACAGAGATGTGTGCAAATGCTTTGTACTCATAATACTGTTTTTAGATCACACTTCGGAAACGAGTTGTGCGCCAGATGGAAGAATTCATCTTTCTTAGGCCATTGGGTAATGAATGAGTACTAGCTAGGACGGGAGACCCTTCAGTCAGTAATCGGTATGGTTTTACAGCAATCGATTGCTTGGTTTACCCACCAAATACGAGTCGCCCATCGCCGCAATGTATTTGATGTCCGCTGGGCGAACTTGATTCGCATCCGTTGGGTTCTGAAAATCAATCGATAATCGGAAGCTTATGTTTTGCCCAGGCAACAACTACTCTGTATGTATAGAAGATAGGAAAACAATGAATGTGTGAAAAGGCGATGGAGCAAAACAACAAAGTCTCTTAGCCAAAAACATACAGTAGGACTTGGAATGAGGAGTCGTTTACTGCAGTGGAACTGGCCACCGATAGGAGGACGAAAGGTGCCATTGATGAGTTGGACTGAATTGTATTTTATATTCCAATGCCAGGAGCAATTTAGGGATTGCTTCGCAAGAAACGCCTCTCTTTACTTCATATTCTAACTCGCCTATCTGGCAGGCGAGATAGATACGAAATGAAGCGACCAATTCTTGAGAATTCATCCCTAGAGCAAATCTGTACCTGTCCCAGGCAAACTCCTGTAGATTGCAGAGGTTTGCGATATTAATGACCCTAAAAATAATCATATTGATGAATAAGAAATCATGAATTGCTTACCGTTGCGGACCGATTGAAGAATCAATTGTGCAGCGAAAAATGTTCCAAAAAGAAGAATGAGAGTGATAATAATCGTTTTTTGAAGAGTTTCGAAACGTATCTGAACGATCAATAAAATTCATCATAACCAAGTTCCTACTGACCTTTTTCCTTTCTCGCGCTTTCCACTCATCAGCCTGGAAAGGATGATTTCTATATCAGTAACAAACAAGAATGGAGCTGTCAGAATGAAGTGCTTCCAGTCATTCATCTGCTGACCCTTTTGATACTCTGACTGACGAGAGATGAGATGGAATGAATAGATGCAACCAACATTCTGCCAATCCTACCGGGAAACAGCTTACCGAGTCGATAAGGGAGTAAACCATTCCACAGTTGCTACTTAGCGATCGTGTGATCCGCTTCCTCCTTTTGTAGTAATAAGGAAGAGGTGATAAGCTGAATGGTTTGACAGCTCCTTGCAACATCATTCTTAAACAGCGGGGCGTTTGTCTCTTCGCTTTACCTAATACCTCTTCATCAGAAGGTCAGAAGAGTGCACATCTTGAATACACGTGTTTTGTGTGCCAGTTTGCAACATCCTACTGCTGTCAATCAGGTTTGAGACCCTTTCCGATTAACGACTCTCTTGATACCCAATGATTCTACTTGTACAGAGAACCGAGGAAGTACAGAGTTCAGAGAGAGAGGATACGGTTCCAAACTGGCGCCGCTGCAGAAATTGGGATCGACAAGACCAAAGATAAAACCGTTTATCATAAACACCGTTGTCACATGAAACCGGCCCGATGGCAACGTTGATTCAATGGTTCGATGGTGGAGAAGCGTTGCAGGAGTGATTATTTAGTAGCCAAGTAAGTCAGTGAGTTAATAGTACACAGTGGGTGCATGCGCACTCATTTTCGATTTTTTATCTATCTGAAACATAGATGATAACAAACATGAAGCTTCACAATGTTCATTTTCAAGTTTCAAAAAATCACCAGTACGAACTCTTTTACAATAATTTAGATATTTGCACATCCATTACGCATGTTTAGTCACTTTCGTGAAATCATAACCATCCCTATGTAATTCAGCTTAGAAACTTTTCCTTATATTTCTCCTCCCTTTGACATATTATTTTCCCGTTTGGACTGTCAGAACTCCTTCAGCACATAGATCGTCGTGTTTTTTTCTATTTCTATTCAATATTTTATTGGAAGCATAGAATGATCCCAGCAAGAACATTGATAGCGCATATATTCCCATGATTACATGGTATGCTCATACATTTGCATCTTTCTCTATATAAGGCAACCGCTTCTTCTATTTTATCATCCATTCATTCCCTCTTGTCATCTTCACTTATTCTCGACGCGTGTGCTAGAGGAGGTTGATCACTTTTTTTCTATTTTTTACTATATTATTTAAAAAAAATCTCTTCAGAAGTCAACGATGAAATTCGTTCTTCTTATTTCGATGCTGGCTGTTGGCGGCATTTTCGCTGTTAGTTTCAGAATGATTCTGGAATAGTGAAATATCCTAAGAACCAAGCTCCGCTTCTTGATCTTGCCTCTAAGATCAAATGCCAACTATTCTCCAAGAGGACCATAGGGGCGGGGCTTGGCACGGATCCAGATAAACGACATCACTCTTTCTTTGTAGAAATCATACGAAGTTTCCGTCGAGGGGACGATCAAGTGCAACGAACCTTTCATGTACAACATGAGAATCTTTGTGAGCTTCTTTGAACAAGTCTTCCAACTTTTGGTTATGTAAATTCACAACCCTAACGTGGAATATATCTAACAAGTCGATGTGTTTATTCATGGGAATTCCAAGTTCCCGAGTATCTAATTTAAAGCAGGAGTACTGCGAATATCTCGCTAACTGAGGTGTCAATGTGGGATTGTGGATCACTATTACCCGATCGCATTTTCGAAACTCCCAAGTCACCATTATTCGTAACTGAGCTATGACTTATAATGCCACATTGAGACCCCCCGCGAGGTTCGTGGGACTCCTTCTTTAAATAATTGTGCAGGAACTCGACAAGTACAAGCATGATTTCGTAGCTGCGGCTTCCGATACGAGTCAAAATTCTGAGAAAAAATACCGAATTGCAGGAAAGGTATGAGTCGATTTACTGCGACATTCTAATGCATATCTCTTCAGGCATCTGACATGCTGCAATCACAAGTTGAACCACTCTTCTTTTTCTGGCATAATTGCGGATTCGGAGGAAAGGGAGACGGTATACATACGTATGAATTTCTAAATTCCCTCTAAATTCTTGCCTTTAGGAATGTGTCATTGCATGGATCTCGGTAATATCAGCAAAGATCATCATCTCAAACTCGACATTGACTTTAATGAGAAGGATGCGTTGAAAGGGTTTCGACGGTGCAAACAAGCCTGTAGAAATGCACTCGGAGGTGACCATGCCCTGTACGGTGGCATGTGAAACGAATAAAGATTGAATATCGTCTCTTTCATTGTTTCGCTTGTTCATTGCGCACATTGCGATAATAAAAAATACAAGGTTTACAGACGAAGAAAAATCTTTTGACCATATTTCTAAAGAATCGTTAACATTTAGTCATATTAGTGTAGCCCCTTTTGTTCACGTTGGTCTGCTGTTGACAAATAACAGGGATATAGTATTTATTATGCTTTCTTGAATCGAAAACGTGAGGAGTGAAGCAAACAATATTGTTGTTTACCAATTTACATGTTGTTTTCACTTCTTGTTTTCCATTCTTGTTATCGCCTCCCTCATTCTCGTCTTTCGCGCTCGTCTGAGGAGGTTGATTGCTGTTTTTTTTCTATTTTTCGTTATATTATTCCTCTTCAGATATCAACGATGAAATTCATTCTTCTTATTTCGATGCTTGCTGTCAGCGTATTTGCTGTTAGTTTCGGAATGGGCCATTGGAAAAAGTTTCCTAAAAAAAACGAAGCTCTGCTCCTTGAGCTTCGATCATAGGCCAATCCTGGAGAAGTGGAGGGGTGGGGCACGGATCCAGAAAAGCGCCATTCTTTGCAGGGCCGCACCATTACGGTTGAGGGAACGATGAAGTGTCCATTACCATTCCAGTACACTTTGGCTATCTTTGTGAGCAAGTTTTAACAACCTTTAGCAATGAATAAATGTAACTAGTACTTCCATCCACAAGATCCCAATCATCCCACCAAAAGAATCGTTCAGGAAATGGACTTTATGAGACACGATTTCGTGGCAAGGGAATATGATAATAGTAGAGAAACTGTGAAGAAATACAGAATAAGTGGAAAGGTATGTTTTTGATCTGTGTTGGCATTACAATGTTTATCTCTTGAGGCATATGACCCGTATATGGGAGACGTTGAACCACTGTTGATTCTCTGGCATGATTGTGGATTCGGAGACGAGGGTCACGGTATGCCACTTAGCATCAGAAATATCCTGGAATGATCCATTCAGGGATTTGTCTCTGCAAGGACCTCGGACCTGAGGAATATAATCTCCATCTCGACATCAACTTTTACGAGAGAAATTCGATGAAAGAGTTTCGAAATTGCAAGAAAGCCTGTAAAAGTGACATTGGAGCAAACCGCGATCTGTGGTGGGGAATGTGAAACGAATAAAGATTGAATATCGACTTTGTCATTTTTTTCGCTTGTTCATTATAGATAGATATACAGATTGTCTTACATGTGAAAAGAATATAATATAAATGAGAAAGAGCTGTTCATTGTACAGATGACGCAATCACATGAACAAATATACGGTAGATAGACCAGGAAGAATCACCTAGTTCTTGCGTCTTTATTCGATGGCTTTCCGTTCCCATTGCCCGAATTGAATGGCCGATCAACCCTTTCTCATGCTGATCAGAGCCAACTCTTGGCAGGAATTGCTTCCCAAACGATGAATCTCCTCAATTAGCGTGCTCTCTCGTCTCTCTACCCGATGAGACAGTGAAGAGACCCTAATATCCCCTAACTCTTGGCAGAGTGGGGATCTAATCCACTCAGTGATGCCATTCCCTCTTCCCCTCGAGTGAGATATATCCCGTTCCTCCTTTCTTGTTTCGACCCACATGTCTCGGGGGTGGAGAGAGGGGAGGGGAGGTGGGAGGAGAGGGGAAGTGAGAGGGGTGGAAGGAGGGAAGCTTGATGTTGCTGCGGAGTCGCAGGTTCAAGCAGTTTTCATTTCGCATTTTCACACATCTCCTAAACCGAATCCAGTCTCGTCCCATTCATCTCACTTCATACATCTCGTATTGTCTTCTCACCACATTAAACATTCCTTCATTTATGTTCTCCTTCTCTCCGATTGATGAATCAAGTCTTGCTCGGTCCATAAAATGCTTCATTTATTCAGCCAGTCCCCTTTGTTGTTTCTCGTCTCATTTTGAACCAGAGCTTGTCGAGAAATGGATGATCTCTCGTTTGTGTGATCCTAGATTGCAAAATTGTTATACTCACGTATACTTTATTCACCAACTCGAATCGGGCTCAAGCGAGCCTTTTTCTCAAGTGGTTAGACTACTTCCATCAAGAGGTTCAAGTTCATCTCCAGGTTGAGAACGCATCCAATTATCCCCCTTCGATCCTCTTTTTTCTTCCCCTTTGCCTTTCCTCGCATTACTTTCACTTATTCCTCCTTTAATCCTGCCATCGAAGGGAAATTGAGAGGAGATCGAGCCATTCTTGCACTTTTTCCTTGTTGAACTCGCGTTGCGCAATCACTGATTGTTCCCTTATCTCACATTCATAGACTCGAATAGACTTCAAATCGAATAGACTTCATCAGTAGCCATAGATGCTTGCACCGATGATCTGAGTCCATTTTTCATCTTTATAACAAGCACAATAGGTTCCTTATCTCTTTCCTCCATCCCGATATTCTCACCCGTTTTCCTTTCCTCTTTGGTGCCATTCTCACAGCAGCAGCGCAGTTTACGGTGCAGAGTATGAGAAAGACACGAGAACTGCTTCGATGTTTTACACCCACTTTCTCATCGCATTTTCCCTTGCGAATTACAGACTGCGAGTGACCATAACACCAGCTGCTTTAGTGATCACTACACTATGATTTCATCTTACTTTAAAAAGTCTTTCTGCAGGTCAATTAGTATCTTAAATCTTTCCACGTGACCCTTGACTTGAGATGTTTCACTTATTACATTGTAAGCCTTCCGCATCTCTTAAACTACCCGAAGCCTTGCGTAATCCTCAAATCGTCCAACGTGCAAAACCGTCAATTGGCACTGCAGGACTAGTTCCCCTCTGCCCCCTTCGAAGTCTCACTTTCATCTAATCGGTCTGTGGTCTCTTCTTCGGTTCATTTCGGCGCGCCTTTTCATGCGCAATTCGTCGCCATCCTTTGAAAGTCTACACTTATTATCTAGTTGTAGAACATTGAAAACATCCCTTCCGAGATTTAGTGCGATTGTTTAGTTGCTTCACGCCCCACTTCCTACTACTCATTTCGTGTGTAAACCGATATTGATAACTCGTTCAACCTTGGATCGCTCCACTCGTGCGTTTTACTCATCGCAATATTTGCTGTGCTTGCTACTCGCTGTGACATCGATATTTGGCTCGCTGTCGACTTTGATAATTTGTATTTTAAATAATGAAATTGCAGGGCATAATGCCCTGGCGCCGTTGCTCCCTTCCAATACTGCTGTTGTTATCCCTGAATGGAGTTGGGGTGGAGGCGCAGTTTGGTAAGGATTTTTCAAAAATAACGTGAATTATGCTGTAATTCCCGGTCTAGATAGTGCTGAAAGACTGATATGTTTTAAACCTTAAAATATATCGTAGATAAGATGCACAAATAAAATGGTTTCAGCCGAGCTGGCCGGTCTCGCCACATCATTCCTTGGCCCTGGACTGGGAGGCGCACTGGAGGGAGCAAGTGCCGGTGCTGGAGCACTAGGGCAGATTGGGCAATGTGAGACTAATTTTTTTAAAACTTATCGCATTTTTTGTCATTCAAAAATACATAACAACGTGTTATGTTGTTCGGGAAGAGTTCTTTCTGCGTTTTTCGAAACTGAAGAAGGTGGATTAGCCCTTCGAATCCTCTGGGGGAATCACTATCCTTTCGCTTTTCTCTCGCAAGTCCGGTCACTGATCCTCCCTCCTCACTCTCAATAATGTTCTTTGTGTCTCCCTCTTGATCTCTCCTCCATTGTCACAAGTGCTAACTGTCAGTGGTTCGGGCTACTGAGGAGTGTTGCTTTTCTCGCGAAATCGATGGAGTGGGGGATGCTATGCAGGGTACATTAAAAACTAGAGATGACTAACTTTGGAAACTGAGGAATATCTAACTAATCGATAGAAATTAACATCGCGCAAGACAGTCTGCGGCGTTACTTTATCCCCCGCCGATCGAACTTGTTCGTTTGCGAGTATCTTGCGAATGACAAGTATCTAGTAGAGTAATGGTCGATAATGAGAAAGGGAAATGAGCAAGCTTCTTTGCATGATGCAATGAATTCCGCAACATTTTGATCAAGATCAGAGATTATAAAAATTAAATTGGACACAATTTTGAAACATATTTCAGTGTACCAACTAGCACAAGCCGGGATTGGCTTGGCAGGAACTGGAGTTGATGTGCTGAACAAGGTAAGTGAAGGTTTCATTGATCATACTAGATCCTGAGGAATTCTTCAATGCTCAATACATAGTATTTACATGTGTCGAAATTACTCATAATTAGAATTCGTTCCTCCTCTTTTCTACCCTCTTTTCTCGATTTTTAGTTGAAATTTTCTCTATTTTTCAGGCGTCGCAAGGCAATTGGTTCCCTGCAGCCATCGAGCAAGCAACTTTGGTTAGTCGAAACGTTTATTTGACAATTAATCCATGAGATCCCGCCCTGGCTTGAGATTATGAAACGATGTGTGATAGACGCGCTGGTGGGGTGAGCGAGCATGTGCAGCGGTGTCCGAGTGGTTAAGGAGTTTGACTCGAAATCAAATGGGCTCTGCCCGCGTAGGTTCGAATCCTGCCCGCTGCGAATCTTTTTGCTGATTTTTTTCCCTCTTTTCAGATGCAGAAGAACATGGGAGCTATGGGCGAAAGAGGCGCCGGCGTCCCAGGCGGGCTCGGAGGTAACATTGTTTTACTTCCGTTTCGACAATTCAGTGCATTTCAACCATCTTTTATCGCTGTTTTCAGTGTAGATTAGTGTAAGAATCGGTGTGAAATACTAAAAATCAATATTTGAAGGCCTGGGCGGCGCCTTAGGTGCTCTGGGAGGTCTACCGGGTCTGGGAGGAGGCGGAGGTGGTGGAACAGAGATTGGATCTGAATTCGGAAAATCATTCCCCGCGCCGAGCGTTGAAGACTACGAAACTGGTAAACTATTTTTCAACATGTTAAAATTGATCGTGAAATGTTCGAACTCATCTCAAAAATGGCCTTCATAATAATTTTTTCCATGTCAGAAATCGACCTAAAAGGAACGACCGCTTCCACATCAGCTCCAAAAGAGGACGAGGACCTGTCGAGATTCTTCAAGTCCAAAGCTACCCAAGGTCTGTTTTATGATTATTTTTCACTTTCTTCTATGTACGTCCAAGGGCGCCTGTTTCCCCGTTATAACCATTATGTAAATTTTTGCGGTACCGTTTTCTAAATTGATTTTTCTTCAGCTCCGGAAACGACAACGACTGCTCGATCAATTCCCATCACTCTGTTCCCCGAGGAAGAGGAGGATAAAGATCAGGCTAGTTTGTGTTTCGTATTATCATAAAATTCATCTGCCCAGCTTTGAAAATACAGTGTTTAGCGTTCAATACGGAACATTTTATATATTAGATAATTATGATAGATAGAAGCATGAATACGGAATGGTTTTTTTAAGATATCCCTGAACCCGTTTCTACGCAGGCATTGAATAATGAACATTACAGGGCGAAAGGTTCAAGCCCGTGAAATCGCTGCCAAAGAGAAAGATCAAGTAGGTTTTTATATTTGTAGACTACAAAGCAAAGCTCATTTATTAGCGTGTCGTTTTACGCGTTAGTTTGTATCCTTGTAATAATAAAATTGCAGCATAATCCTGCCCAAGTCTCCGGATTATTTCGAGGGAAAATCGACGGATTCCGAATCGGAGATCGAATTCAGAACGGAGAAGGATCGAGACTATGACTCGCTTGTATGATTAATATTTGAGGGGGCGGGGAGGGGGGTTGGGAGATACAATGATAATTTCAGTGAGAACTCGCCACAATTAGTACTAAAATTCCCAGAAATAAACATCATGTCAGATAACAAAAGAGGAATCTGGAGTCTCATCGAACACAGTGAAAGAGCGATCGACTCGCTCGGAGAAGGATCGAATTATCGATCTTGAGAGGCTCATTGAGGTTTCATCTTTCTTTTTTTGTTGTTGAAGAATTTGCAGCTAATTATTGGAAAATGCAACAAATATACAAATAATTCAGGTGCTCAGCAAGAATAAGATGAAAGATGATGAGATTGCTGAGATTATCAAGCAGGTTAGAAGGAATTACAGTTATACAATCGAACAAAGAATTATATGTTTCGAAAGTCACAACTATTTGGAAAATACTCATTCGCTTTTTGTTGCACAGGAAATGTGAAGAAATTCTTGGTCTTCTAACTAAACGCCGGATTCCAGGTGGAAACAAACGCCGGTCGCAGCGAACAGACGAGCCACAAGGATGATCTGGATTCCACTGTGAGGTGAGACTAGAGGAAGCAACTATTATATATTGTAAATTTATATTGGGCTGCATTTAACTGCGTTGTAAAGTCCGATGATTTCCCCAGTCTGAGAATCTCCAATGCTGAAATCCCGCTTGTTTCAGAAACATCTCACCCGATATGTTCGAGAAGCAACAACGAATCATCAAGGCGACGAGAGATCTGAGAGAACATCTCGATCAACAGCAGAAGGAGAGGGTGAGATCATTTTATTCAAACAATTTTCATGGGTAAAGGATACCGAAATCTGCGGGATTATCTGCGGATTGGTTGTCGTGCTTACAATTAGATGGTAGACAGGAATTTATTCAATGCATCTAGTAGAGAATTGCCGTAGTTCAAGTTTTGAGATTGTTCAAGGCTTCAACGTTAGAATATCATATGGAACTGAATATTTCACAGGAACAACTGCCCCTAATCGACTACGTCGAACCCTCGACAACAACAGAAGTACCCACCACCCCTCCCACCTATCGACCAATCACCACTACTGTCTATGCAACCTCATTCGAGGACTATGAAGAGACGACGACTAGGGTGAGTATCGTGGAAATAATTCCCTCTATTTTCAATCGGATGACAACAAACAGAATAATCATGCTTTTATCATACAAAATTAGTCTGGCCTCCTTCGGAAAGTTGCTATAGAGAAATGAATTTCACTCGATTAGATATTGATCAGGTACAAGTAGTGAAATAATACATCCTTCCAGGCGTCAGCCCGTCCTCTCATCCGTGCCACAACATCCGCCCTTCCCATTCCCTTCTCAACCGTTCGTCAACCCTACTCACCTCCTTCTGCCCCATTCGCCTCTGTTCCTATCGCCTCCCCTTCCTCCTCCTCCTCCTCCTTCCTCTACCCGTCCCAACTCTACTCCGTCTCTGGCCAAGCCATTCCCCCGGTACAGCAAGTCCATCCCCACCTAGCTCAGCTTCCGACCTACCCAACCTACTTCTCGCCCCAATCCCAGTCCCAATTCGCCCACGTCGCCCTACCCGCACCTCCTCCCCCTCCTCCCTCACCCGCTTCCCTCTCCGCCCTGCCCACCTATTACACGTATCAGAACGCCAATGCGCACACAGTCACGAGAGGAACGGTGCAGTTGCCGGTGGCGGCGGGAGGCGCCGCGCCATCGCTTCCGGCGCGTAACCGCGCGCGACGCGTCCGCCAAGGCGCGGGAGCCGCGACCGATCCGCGACTGGCCGCCGCGGGCACGCGGACCACCGTGACGCCCCCGAAACCTGTGCAGCAACAGCAACAGCAAGTCAGTCCGGCAGTGCAGAGAAGATTCAAGGTAAACGAATTTATAATTCAACTGCTTTTGTGGAGACGCGCAGTATTCTTAGCTTCTCTATTTTTGACGCAGAGACTGTTTCGAATGTAGGGAAGGATTAATCTGCTGGGCAAAGAGTAGAACTAAATATTGAACGAATTCATTACAGGGTCGTGCCGAAGGTGTGAGTGGATCAATGAGAAGAGTGGAGGGAAACCATGGAAGGAGAGGCACGCAAGTTAGGGTGAGTTCAGGACGTTTTCGTTTGTTATCCAGAGTTACGGCGCTCTATTGCCATTGAATTTTTCTACAGACCATGCAACTTTGGTCTTCCTAGAGCGCATAATAAAATCCCTTACAATTATTCCACATATTGCAGGCACAAGCAGCCAAGTCCCATCGCATCTTCGCATCGCCTCTCTCTACTGTAATATTTATTTTAATGATAATTAAAAATTCTGTTTGGATCCGTAGTGGAATCTCACTGAAAATTTGCACTATGTAGTGCTACATCAATTATTCCATTCCTCAGCCCTCCCCTTCATCTTCCTTCCATCGTCGGATGATTCCCACTCAACCGCTCACCACTCAGTCGCCCGTACGTCGTGCGACCGCAGATGCAGCTGCAGCCTCTCCTAACCCCAAGCCGCGCCCCTCTAACCAGCAGCAGCAGCAGTTTGTCGTGTCATCCGAATCGCGTCGCTCCACGAGACCTGCAGCACCTGTAGCTCAGGGTCGTACCCTCGTCACTCCCTACTGGATCGACTCCAACTTCGTGCAGCGTTTCCCCCAGCAGGCTCCGTCCCCCGCGGCCACAGGGGACGATATGGTCAGGGCGGAGATCGCTGCAGCCAATAGAAGGATGAACTCGCAGCAGCTGCAGCACGTGCAGCACGTGCAGCAAAGGACGACCAGTGAAGAGGAGTACAGAAGAGAGTTGCAAGCGAGACTGAGGCAGTACTAAGGATGATGATAACCCTATTTATTGTGTGAGTACGTTTAATCAATCACCTAGCAAGATATACTTTTCTGAAACTGTTAGGAGCCAAATAATTCATTAAATGTGTGAGTTACCTGCTTTTTGATAGCCAACCAACCATCTAGTCGTAATGCGTATTTGAAAATATCATTAGTCCAGTAACTGATTTGAACTTATTGTGTGAGTTACAAGAGCTACTACAATCAACCAACGGCATAATATGCTACCATTTGAAATATAATATTTGATTAACTCAAACTTTGCGCTACTGATACTTACGATTTTTACCAACATAATTATTGGACTTTGAAAGCCGCTTGAACTCTCATATTTTATCCTGACTCGCCCAATAACCAACTATTATTTAGGTTATCATAAATCAACCTTTTCCAGATTCTAATTCTTCCTCCGGGCATAATTGCATTCGGTCAACTACTCATCAATCGATCCCCACCACCCGACAATCCCCTTCGATCATCCTTCCCCTCTCCCCTTCCCTACCACTTCCGATCAACTACCGTATCCTCCATGGGTACCGTATCTCCATGGAGTACCGTAGCTGCTACCGTACCCCATCGTCGTCCTAGGAGGAAATTGATGAGGAAAAGGCGAAAGATGAGAAAGAGAAGGAAGGGTGTTTCCCGATCGAAAATCTCCCTGTAATATCTTATTGGCCTACCCATATGTCATTTCCCCCATTATAACCGATGCAATAGCCCCCGTTGCCATCTCTTTCTATTACGGTTCATGGTGCATTTCTTCCCATTTTGTCTTTCCATGCTCAATAGTTTATTGCTTTAGAGTATAAATGCATGTATTCATTCAGTCCTCAAACGTTAAGAAATGATTAACTGTTTTTTTTGCATTTTATAAAAGCGAATTCGGATTTTTGAGGCAGCAGTGGCAAGAAGTGGGGCGATCAATGGAAATAATGGCAGTTTCATTCTTTGCACGCAATCTAAGACAGATGAAATGGTATCGGTGCGGCCGTTTGAACAGTCTGACAAAGGTCGCAGTCTGACGCCAGTTCCTTAATGGGATCTTTCCCTCTCTCTTCTCTACTTTGCGGTCGAAAGAGAGTGACCAACCACCTCAAGGACTGTTCATAAAGAGAGTAGTCGGAATGAGGCGATCACTTCCAAGTCATTGAACGAATGAGAACCAGCGAGATGTTTTGATGAGGTTGGGCTGGACTCCGCCCTTTTCCCACTTGCTCTTACAATTAGAGATTCAGCTATTGCCAATGGTGTATCCACGTCAAGCGATTTTTCACGCTCAAGACACAGGTAATGCACGCACAAAGGCAATAGTTTACGCCCTTGTTTTGCAAGGGTATTCCGAACTCCCCCTAGGGTCCTCACTTCCATCCTTCACTAATCTGATATCAGACTCTCACACCTCTCCTAAATATATGATAGCAGAGACGGGGAAAGAAAGGCGATTGGAAAGTGTGAGAACGCTCTTGATTTCGCACCATTTCCTCATCCGTGTGAATTTCACCGACTTAAATTTTAAGTTGATAAGTTTCGGTATAAACTTTACGATTTCAATGAAATATCAACATCGAAATATATTATTTTCAGCAATTGTTTAAGCAAAGATGTGCCAGCGTCAAACGATTTTAATGTTGTAAGACAACGCTAGATGCGACCTACCGATGAGTCCTGTTCTTACGGAAAGTGAAACATTCATCATAGCAACTAATGAACTTCGCTCCTCCATTTCCCTTCTTTCCCTCCAGTAGGTATCTATCCCCCACAATCATTTCGTCCATTCACCTCATTTCCCCCTTGCGCAAGTGTACTCTCCCTCTCCTAACAACGGCCATTTGGCTACTCTTACGGGAGGAAAGAGGGAGGCGACTCCAATGATATCCCCGAGTATACTCCTTTCCCCCTCCCTCATATCTCAAGATCACCCTCTCCCCCTTCTGAGCTCAAAGCTTGCCCCTCACTATTTTCTTGTACACATACGAAGGAGAGGAGGAGGAGGAGGGGCCCGAGGGGGGAGAGGGGAGGAGATGTCCCCCTTCTCCCTTCCTTCCTACCACCCCCCCCCCTCCCCTCCAGACTCCTCCGTGTTCCTGTTGCAGATTCAATGTCAGTATAGTTCTATTTATCCGATGAATGTATCCGCCGTTGCTTATCACAATTGACCAGTGATAACTTTCGCTTTCTAATCACAGTTTATCCAATTGATACAAACGCGTGGCTAAACGTGCGCTGATTAGTGTCGTTTTAGTGATCGGCGCGATTAAGGCGAATTCATCATGATACTATTGTTATTTTTTTCACCAATATTATCCACTATTTATTGAATGTGCTGCATTCTACGCGGATAATTACGACTCAACTACGCTCAAGTCAAGTGCATGTTTCACAAGCAGCGCGTGTGTATCTCCTCTGAATTCATTGTGGATCTCAGACAGTGTTTGATCGTGTCCCTTTCTGCTCCATTCCCTTCCATTGTATCTCATATGCACTAGCCTTTCCTCCATCCTGACTCCGGGTTATTCGCTCGCTCGCTGATTCACAATAGGAAGCAGCGTCATCAATTGAACCCGGCTGCTCCACGTTTTAGATATCGTTTTTGCGATCAGCAATAAAATAGGCAAAAAATCATACTACGATCGCGAATATTGCGTTTACCTTCATTACGCGCTCTGTAGAGCCTTAGCCATATTTTCTTGCAAAATTTCTGGCATAATCTTTGGATCTCCAACTCGTTGGAAGCTGGAGATCATTGTCCGTGCAAACAAAACTCGCTCTCTCGAATACTTGACACTGCGCTTCCTCTTTTGCCGATAGCAGAACTTGAGAGTGAACAGTGGTGTCCGATTGCACATTCGATGCCATTCCAACAGTCCACTCAATCCTTCACAGTCCTGTCATCTTGCACGTTATGCCTTTCCAACCCTCTGCCCAACCTACGGCTGTTATCCGCTGAACCCGCGCGAGATCTCTGTTTGACTCCCAAACCAGGTACCATCACTGAAATCGAGTATCCTAATCACCACCCAAAATCGATCGAGATCATCTCAAGTTGATTGGAAGTCTTCTTCGTCTTCTTTATTGTGTGAGTCAAGTGGTTGCGCCTACCAAACAAAGGGGTGGAATGAGGGAGGGAGGGAGATAGGGAGAGAGGGAGGAGATGCAGGGATAGGGCAGAGCCAACAGTGATTGTCCCCACAGTGCCTGTGTGTATTGTGACTTCTGAAACCGCCTTGGGCAGGATAAAAAAGGGAAGAATGGCACGGATAAAGGGGGACTAGAACAAGCACGGAGACTTGCAAAGAAATGATGATGATTGATTAGCTCCGTTTATCCATTCTTCCTCTCCCCTTTGATCTACTACCGGAGGGGGTGGAACCGAGGATGCTCTTCAATATTTTATGCGCCTTTTCTTGCTCTAGTGCTCATTTGGCCCATCCGATTTGGTGGCGCTTCGTATTGGAGTTTGATACGCATTGGCAATTCACAGTAGGGCCTGAATGGAGTGACGAGACAGATTCTTCACCCTGAAGTCAGTTCCCTCCCCTACGTGAATTCGTTGTCTGATTAGCATTGATTCAGCTTCTCGCCTCCTCTCCTTCCCTCCCTCTTCCCTCAATTCTCTGTAGTATCTCTTGACACGAATGATTCCCCTCACCTCTACTGTCCTTGACTCTTTCTCTAACCATTTGTCGCGGTTTTTCGAGTTGTTCAGCTTTTCATAGCATTCGATGCTTGATTCATCACACCTTTTTAGCCACAGTTGCCCTTATGAGTACATGTTTCTCTTCTTTTTTCCTCTTTGATTTCTAGTGAAAACTGCGCTGTTCCAATTTACATGCACTTCGTATCAATTTAGCCGACTTTCGATCATGTACTTCATTTTAGAATGTGAAAGTGATCGCATTTTCAGATGCGAAGTCGGGGTTTCCGGCTCGTTTCGCTACTATTTCTGCTTCCATCGTCAATATTCTGTTGTCTTCTCGAAGACGGTCGAAGTGCTGTCTACCTTTCAGTCTTCGAGGACCTCCGACCTGGTTCGTTAAAATATAACTTTTTATTACATTACAGGAGCGTAATTTTGGCCAAAATGAAGCGAAAAATGGTTATTTTGCAGCAATTTTAATTTATAGCATATTTCATGATTCTAGATCATAGCGGATGCGTCCTGGGTCCTCCTCTTGAGGTGTCCCAACATCTTGAATAGCATATTATCATTCCTTTTTGCTACAAGGAGGAAATTTGAATGGGCCGCGCCATTCGGCACGGGTCACCGATTTCCACCCCGTCGCTTTTCAAGGATAACAGGAAAAGTAAACAAAACACAGCCGGCTGGGGCCAGAGGGGCGCTAATTCGGGCCAATTTGTGTAGAAGGAGATTTGAAAGTGTGAAGGGGCCCTAGCTTAGGAGATTTCCTTCTCGGAACCAAGTGCATAGAAGGGTGCTCTCTGACCGATGAGACATCACCCGAAAATAAGAGACGATTTCGACCCATCCTTAGTACATACCGCCCCGGGGGTCCACTAGTGCGAGGGGATATTATGGATGGAATTGGACACTTGTCTATGCTAATTCTAGTGGGGGGGGGGACAGGCACTTCAAATTTCGCACAGCACGAGAGATGTCCACGGTAATCAGCCATGGCAAGGGAACGCCGCGCCCAATTTGGAGGCGAAATCTAGCCATGACTTGGCGTGAAATGGTCTCCCATTTTCACACACTATCTAACGAGCCAGAGAGGCCCAAGAGTCTCGTCACTCTCCATTTCACCCTATCTCTCGCTCTGTCTAGCCATCGGCTGGTGGCAAGCCCGTTGCGCAATCGGGGCACAAGGTCGGATGAGAACATTCAGATTTTAGTTTTCTTTTGCTTTTGCAATTGAGAACCTACTGGCAAAATACTACAACCCTCTCATCCAGTGGGTTTCATCCGATTTCTCATCTTAGTGCCGCAAACATCCGATCATTTTGAAGAGGGGAAACAGCAAGAAACAAGTTGGAGCTTGCCCCCTCCAATTTCGTGTGTGGCTCTCACACGATAAATCTCCTAATTTAGTAGTGTTCGTGCGGGCGGTCGAATGGCGATGGGAAACACAGAGTGTAATTAGATAGAGAAAGGCTGCAAGGGGGAACTTTAGGGGCTTTAGGAGGCAATTAATCTCGCTAGTGGATATCATTCGAAGTAAATGTTTCACTGCTCATACGGTTAGGACAAGAAGATATTGCTGGATATCAATCTCGTACTTTTTTTCTGCAACGTACCGCCATTTTTTCCACTAGGAACGGGAAGGTTCGGAACATAAGAAGAGGAAATCCAGCTTCCCCCTTTTGTCTTCCTTCCGTTCATGAATAGTCTCCACGGGGGAATCGAAGACGGAATCAGAGCTCGGATCGCCTTTCCTTCCCTTCTTTTCCCCTCTGATCCAACTTCGATCGCAATCCGATCCCTTCCCCATCCTCTTTGATTCAAACCGTACCTCTGTCAATCACGCTGGGGATTATTAGAAAGGCAAACTTGAGGTTGGATTCTCTTCAATAGCCATGCTATCTCGCTTTCTTTTGCAAAATAAAGGGTCACATGGCACACTCAAGCCATATTGAGAGGGACGAGACAATGCCATTAGCAAGCGCCTCCCTGGAATTGAGCCAATCTCAGTCATTGAAGGGATGAGCGAGGAGGATTTACAGGGAAGAATCTGGGGCCATCCCTGGTACCCGGCAAGAATATAAGAATGAAAACCATTTGTCGGTTAGCATATTTTGAAATTATCCTGATCTCGGATCTCGTAGTTTGGTATGGAAAGCGCGATCACTGGTTGATTGAATTATTTCGAAGTCAGAGAGCAATCTCATCGTTTGGGACTGGGAAACGGACCATTAGATCTTCAAAGGGTCTTCAATTCCACTCGATGCCTGAGGGGCAATAATCGAGAGGGTTGCCGCTCGCATATCAAAGCGATGTCGCACTGATAATTTACGATGACTTCACTCTGCGCTCTCCTCGTTTTCCCTGATCTCTCGTCGTTTCTGACTTGGAGTGAAGTGGAAGAGGAGCTTTTACGATGACTTCTGTCGTCGAGAGTGACTGATTGGAGGAGGAGAAGGGACAAGTGGATTCGATCAACGGCAAAGTGTTAGCATTTGAGGGAACAAGCAAATCGATCTCATTGAAAAATATTTATTTTCAAGAGAACAGCAACATGTGATCTTGGGAACACTTCTTCACGCGATTCTGTTCAGTGGATACGCAAAAAAAGAAGAGAATAGAGAAAAAAACATTTGTAATTTACAGGAGAAGTAATCGCCACTCTTCCGATCAAAGGAGATCTTCATGCGAAGGAAAACGGAATTCATCTAAGGCTCGTCAAGGTCAGAATTTTAATTCATTTTCAATTGTTATATTTATCATTTTAGGGCAGCGACCTCGTCGAATTGAAAGAGAAAGATCTCATTCTGAAGAAGCCACTCGACAGGGAAGAGGTATTTTTAACACAATTCTGAATTATCACTTATTGGTTCAAAATGGCGTTTGTGTTATTTTATGAGACTCGTGAAAGAATTTGTACCGCAACGGGTAGATTAATTATAGTCAACTGAATATCGTTTAAAAGGGAATTTCGTTAGAAAATATCGCGTTTCTGCTATTGTGCAATCATCATGCCAGAATTTGTATTGCAACAGGCGTTCCTTCCCTCCTCCCCTCTTCCTAATCTACTAACGGCCAAATGGTCTCATAGAAGGGGCTCAGTCGGGCGACGAGAATTCCATAATTGGAGTAGTCAGGGAATGAGGGAGAGGAAGGGGGAATCTGAGATTGGCTAGGGAAAGTAATCAGGCAGAGTTGACGATTGTACGATTGAGCAGAGAGAATGACTATACGGAATAAATGAATTGATGATGATGCTGCTTCAGTCATTAGGTCAATTCACTTGATTTATTATAATTAGAGAAAAATGGCATACATCGCAAAATGGAAAAAAAATAGTAATGGAAAAAAATCTCAGGGAGCATCCAAATTCGATGCCGTACTGGAGTGTTCGATGGACGATCCGAGAAGCGATTTCAAGATGGTGAGAATTATCTGATCTTCTCTAATTCGATTTTTCATCTTCTTTTTCTGGCTATTTTTCTTGCGTAACTTTGTATCTGGGACATGGACATTTTTTGATAGATGCGAGGAAAAAAATGAAAAGGCACATTTTCAAAAGTAAATAAATAATTGCAGTTGAACATCTCCGTGCTTGTCCTCGTGAAGGACGTCAATGACAATGCGCCCGTGTTCGATCAGGAGAAATATGAAGTGGAGATACCGGAGGAACTGCCTGTTGGTCAGTAACTACATCTAACTTAAAGAAGCAGACAAAGATGTAATTCTGACATCAATATATTTCAACTGTTCTGGAAAGGTTGGCACATACAGAGAACTTTTTGACAGTTTGAAGTAGGCCAGTCAAAAGTCAAGTTGAATACTTTGCCAATCCATTTCTTTCCAGGCACGATGATCTTCGCATCCTTCGAGGCATCAGATGCCGATCAATCAGGGCCGAATTCATTGGTCAGCGCTTTACGGATTTTTGGACTTCCCTTTTCTTACAGAGCGTAGTCATTCCCAACCCACTTTACATACAGCGCTGTTGTATCTTGGGCAACATACAGAGAAGTTCCAGGTGCACTACTCAATCGTCAATGAGGGCCCCTATGGAGATCTATTGAAGATTCCCGATCCGGAGAAGCCCATTGTGGTGGTGAATGTGAGTTTGTGTTATTTTCCGAACCCCTAATCATTTTCCTATTTTCAATAATCTCGCGGAATAATCAATGAATGAACGTGGTTGAGCGTGTCCAGATGTAAGCGTTCCTCTGACATAATGTGAATCATGCGGACGAACGTTTATCCTCATTCGGAGAGAAGTAAATACTTGATTCATAAATTCAGAAGCGACTTGACTACGAGGCTCCTCTCCACTCGTTCGACGTCGAAATTGAAGCTGCCGATCAAGGAGAACCGCAACTGAGAACGAGAGTGCCATTGCATGTCACGGTGAATAATTCTTCGTTGCAGATTTACAGCCCCAATTTCAAACTCCAGCTCTAACATCAAACAGATGTGTAGATTTGTCACTTGTTTGAATCGTTTCCTCCGTGTATTATGTATTGTGGCACAAAAATCGGAGCAAAAATTCGGAAGAATTTTGAAAATAGATGGTGCTCGTTCTAATATTTTAAATATATTTTAGGTGAAAGACATCGACGATCTTCCGCCTCGATTCGATTCGCTCTATCATTATTCGAAGATGGTCTCGGTAAGAATATTATCTATAAAATAAAATTCCTGAATGCATCTAGCCTTCTACTTTAGAAATTCCGCCAACAACTAAAAATATTTTAGAACGGTCAACTCGTCATAATTCCTCCTATCCACGCAGAGGACGGAGATGCACTCAATGCTCCGATCGTCTATCAGTTGGGAGGAGGTTTGTTATATATTTAATTTAAATAAATTAAATTATAATAAAATTAAATAATGAAAAGCAAAAGAGCAGTCGTGTTTATTCTCGATGGGGTGATTGCCAAGAGGTAACCCACCAAGGTCCGGACCAACTCGAGAGGAAAGGAGAAGAGAAGGGGGTTATATAGGGAGTAGAGAAGATGCGAGCTAGTCGAGACGGGTTAGAAAACAAGGAGAGAAAAGAGAGACGGCGAGATAGAGGAAAGTAGTGAGTCATGAGGGAAAAGTGTATGTTGCACAACATTGTCGCTTGGAGACTCCCCTACACCACTGATAATTGAAATTAAATTTTGAATGCATCGTGAAATCATGAGAAAATATGCCCCGGAACAAGAACTTGTTTAAAATAGAAAATTTCAGAATTGGCATCTCACTTCTCGATCGACCGTGATGGATCAGTGCGAATTCGTAGCAACCCGCCTCCACCACTCGCAACACTATTCATTCATGTAAGCATTTAGGCAATGCTCCAACATTCCTTTTTTGGTCCAGGCATCAATCGACATGTATGTGGAAGGGTTAAGAAATGACCATGATAGGGAGGGAATAATCTGCTAAAAAATAGTCTGTTCCGAAAAAAAAAACAAATCAGAGTCATCTTTGATCTCTTTCAGGCGTATCAAGAGGATAATCAGGAGCGAAATGCGACTGCTTTCCTGCACATCGACCTCCTTCCCACTCTGCAATTCGAGCATGATCGATACTCTGCTCAGGTTGGTTGAAACCCGTAACTGTTATTATAACGAACAATGCAATGACAACCGAAATTTTCGATGAATTGTTCACGATGTAACTGTGTGGTCTCTATTTCTTCGATATTTCCACATCAAAACTATAAACTTCTTCTAGATCCAATCCGATATCGCCCCTTCCACACTCATCTCGCAGGTTCGAGCATTCGCCAGGAATGAAGTGAGACATGCGGAGAAGTTGATTTTCTTCTGAATGCACTCATTTCCGAATAGGCTCAAGTTCCAGTTTCAGTAGAGATTGCAAGTGATTGCAAAAGCCTGGAAGAAGTGAGGAGGATAGATCAAAGATCAATTCGGAATCTTTCAGAATTCTGTGGTCAAATACTCGGTCGAGGACGCGGATGCACTCGTGAGCGTTGATGAGAAATTCGGAAAGGTACGTATGTTTTTTTCTTACAATCCCGCTCAATAGCACCACACTCAAATATTCGGAAACAAATGAAAAAAATACTCCTTGCAGATTCTGTACAAGGGCGCAGCAGAGGGCAAGCCTCGACCAGCTGGAACAGTCAGCTACACTATCCTGGCTAATGATGGAAAGCAGGTTAGCATTTATTTTATTGTTTCCTTGTTCATAGACGTTCGACTTCATTGGGAATCGTTTGTTGCTCCTCACTACTCTTTCTTATCCGCATAAAGCAGTCTGCAAAACAACATGAATCTACTACTAAGTTCAAGGCGACATAGTGTCCTGCAACGAAATGTCTAGTCGAAATTTCGACAGTTTTTTGCTGCTCAAATTGGCCAAACTTGGCGGCACTGTAGTTCTTTCGAGGATTTCCCAGGGCAAAGTGCTGAAAAAGCATGCCCAATTCGTCTCACCTTCCTCCTATTCTCACCCATTAGACATGATTGGCTGAACTTGAGAGATCGGGTGGAGTATAGGGTCTAGTTGCCGCCTCTTCCCTGTTCATTCCCAGCTCGAGTCTTTGTCTCCGTTAGTCCAGGATGATGGTAAGCCATTTCTTTTTCTCTTGTAATCCTTGGAAATTTTAACGTTGTCCAGGGTTGAATCTAGTCTTTGAAACCGTTCAGAAATGTTTCACAAATGTAAAAACCGTTTATAATTTTCTATTATATTTCAGGTAGCTCGAACTCGTCTTTCCCTTCAATTCTCGCCCGAATCCCCATGTCAAGGAGCAATCAAATTCGAACAAGATGCGTATGAGATGCAGTTGGGATCAAACAACTTCATCGGAGAGGTTGGAATCCAATTCCCGACAAACTTGTGTATTCAATGATTACTTAAGAAGTAACATATCTTAGTGTCTGTCTGTCTGTCTGTGTGTCTGTCTGTGGGTAACGTCTGTCACGCTTTTGAAAAATCGCTATAACTCGGCTCAAACTCATCGTACAAGGCTATCTCCGGGACCATTGGACTCCTCATGGAAAAACAAATTGTCTGAAAAACAAATTTCGTCATCATTATGCAATATGACGAAATTCACTCCTACACCGTTTTTCGCGCCTTTTTCGCTCGAGGCCTCACGAGCCTTTCGCAAGAGAGGATGCCAACTCGGTCTGCAACTGTGGATGTATCTCAACTGTTACCTGCGATGCTCTTGCGTAAGGTTCATGGGCCGAGAGCGATCCGACAAAAAGTTGCGATGGAGCCACGAAGTGTAGGGATGGAACCACGAAAAAAAGTAGGGATAGAGCCACGAAGTGCGTTTGCAAATGACTGGGTAAGAGTTTGCGAAGCGTTTGCATTTTACCGGGATATCCCGGCGATGCGAAGCGTTTGCAGATGACTTTGATAACCCGGCGACACCTAGCCAGCGAGCGAGCGCAGCGAGCTTAGCTGGCTAGTTTAGCTAGATAGTAAATGTAGATTCACGCTTGAAAATGAGATGGACGATGAATCAATTCAGATCTCTCTCGCAGCCCGCTCGCAACCAGCTGCAATGAAGCTGCTCAATCTGAATAAGTGAGTGATTACTATTATTTCATAGGACCCAAGATCGCTGGGTTCCATAGTTCCTAATATTTTGTGCTTGGATGCCTTGGATCCTCGCCTCGTCTTGGATTGGATTGGATCGATCCAAACTTTGGATCCTCGTTACAATATTTTACGATATCTGCACGACGGAGTATTAGAAGGATGGGATCATTCAGAAAAGCCATTGAGCATAAAATTGCCTATTCACTTGCAGTTACTTTTCTCTCGACAACGCGGGTCGTCTGACTCTCGCTCCCTCTGGTCTTCCTCCCTGTGATTACTGTGAACTCATCGTGTCTGCAACGGATAAGGAGGGACGAGTGGCTCTGACCAAGGTACTGAACTCATCTCGCTTAGAAGGGAGATCTAAAGGGTGGAATAGTTTTAATAGATTTGACTGGGTTCACCAACAATTCACGTATTCCCTTGTAAATTTTACTGTTAATTCCATGACGCGAAATATGATGTACGGTACAATGAAAGGTGAAGTAACAGAATAATCGCAGGTGATCGTTCACAATCTCTCTCCCGCCATGTCCACCACTGGGATGCTGTCCATTCTCCTTCTCGTTGTCGTCATTCTTCTCCTCATCCTTCTCACGCTATTCGTCTGCCGCAGGATATCCTATGCGTGAGTTGGCTGGTGTGCTGAGTGGTGTCGAAGGTCGACGTTTCCCATTCCGCACAATCTGACACTACAGTGAAACATATGCTGAATGTAGAAACGACGATCGGTATTTATTGCTAACAGTTTCGAATGTCGTAGTTTCTTCCTCCATTACTGGTGTTCCGTGCAACGTTGCTATCGTAGATGCTTTCAGCCTCTAACAGTTAGCACAGTATCCCTTCGGTGGTGTAGTAATGGTGTGTGTGCGTGCAGTGGGTGTGTTGTGTGCAGGCGCCGTCTGCTGGTCGTCACCTCATCCTCACCACCTCCAGAAGGACGACGAAAGACGAAGATGCCATCAGTTACTTGTACGGCGTGAGAAGGATGACGTCATCGACGGAGAGGAAGACGAAGGAAGGAGGAACGATTGTTGAAGATGGAGAGGGAGGCATGTGGTGAGCATCACTTTACGATAGCTTCCTTCCCCTTCAGTAACCATAATCAGTCCAGTGGCATGGGGTCGGATGAGAACAACTTGCTGGCATAAGTAACAGTTGTTTATTGCATCCAAAGTTCTCATCCGACCTAGAGTCAGTTCAGCTCGCTAGAATGCATCCACTACCCAAGCACTCTCTTTTGGCTATCCTGATTTTACCCCCTTCCTCCGATTTTCACGGATTAAAACAAGAAATTATCGATCAATTTTCAGCTACGTGATCAATTCTGACACTAAGACGACCTCATCTCCTTCATCAACAACTAAATCCTCACTTCCGTCCTCATCCCTCGCTGGCCCCGCCTCTCCGACCTCCCGATCACCCACCTACCGTAGTTCAGCAGCCCCCGCAGTATCCGGCGCCCGACTAGTGCCCATTACAGTAACCTCGCACGAGGGTGCGCCTACCGTATACTTTTAACTCTATATTCCCACCTTAGCCCTCGTCTTTCCGAATAGTTATCCATAGATTTCCATTGTACCTAATCCTAGTCCACAAGATCTGCACTGTTGTAGAGCGATTCGAGTCCCCTTTTGCCAATCGAAAATGCTAATAACCCCCACATCTTTCTTACACAACCCTTCATTGATACCGGTGCCCGTACCATACTTATCTGCGTATAAAAAAAGGTTGGCAAGGTGAAGAATCTGTCTTTTCATTTGTCCTAAATTCTGGAAAAATGAAGAAACGCGTTCTTAATCCTGCCAGCCCGAATTTCCTTTCTGAGATCGATCTATCGATTTGTCGATACTTACTGTATATTATGATCTCGAGAGACCAATTGTAAGTTGATTTATTATTGCATAAACAAGTGTTTATCTAATGAGCTTCCATCTTGATCTGCCATCCTCTCACATTCACTCCACTCGTCGAATTCCAATGGAGGCGTGCAGAGTTGGCGTTGACAGTGAATTGAGTGCCGGAGGCGTACGAACCAGAGAGTCTGCAAAATTATCCTACGTGCTAGTTAATTGCCTAATTAAGTGGGCAGGTCTTTGCATTTTTTTTGGAGTGAGGATTACAATGGAATAAGTTACTTACGTTTGTACCAGGTTGTTTCCGACAAGTCCAGAGAAGATTTGAAGGGAATCGCAACACTTGTTCACTTCGAATGTATCGATGGTGATTGTGAGCTGAAATGATACGAGCCAATATGTGATATGCCAAATAATGCATCATGTTCCACACAGGAACTGCTGAGTGTTGTAAGATCGATGAGTTTCTGAAAAAAGGCTCGGATCAAACCTTGGAAGTGCCGGATCCTCCCATGAGAAGGTACTCGCAGCTCTCAACACCAGGAGGATGAGGGAAAGAGGGAGAGTAGACCTGAGAGAATCATTAACCATCTTGTTTTTTTTAGTTATTATCCATCGTGTTTTTTCGGTAACATTTTCCCATTTATCAGTAGTAAATAAAAACCCGAAATTTGGAAGACTAACATCATCTCCGGGCGAGAACTCGTTCTTACGAGGGCATCCGGAGTTCTGATGACGAGTAGGGATCGACGATTCTAAAGGAGTTATTCTGATTAATATAAATTCAAGGATTGGAAGAATGATTTCGAGGATAAAACATAATAACTCACTCTCCTTCTCGCACATGTAGGGAAGCGAGGAACTGCAGTCGAAGTTCACCCATTCACCTAAAAATATTCTCCATATTCGAAAGCATTGTTCCATTGAATATTAATTCCTGAGAGCTTTTTGCAAATAGAAATTATAACAGACACTGCACAAATACATCGACAAACGTGTGAGCGTGTGCAAATGTCGTGCTGTTTGATCTTCATTCCCTAATCGGTGAAAGATTATGTAGGATGAAGAGACTCTCACTATCTCACCCGTGATGAATCCAGTCTCCATGGCAATGCAATCGCCCAGATCGTGATTGGGCATCTCTGAAGAATATATTTTTTTGATTATTTTATTATTGACTTCACAATTCAATAGGGATACTGTTATTGCCCACTGCTAGGCCAGTGACTATTTTATAAGGCCCATACAGTCCGGAGGGCCTAATCTCTTCTTCGGACCTACCATACCGAGTGAACTAGTAGGAGCAAAATGTTACATAAAAATTGAGAGATGGTAGATGGAATTGCTCAAACTCACTCTTGGCCCAACTGTCATAGTCCTTGGCACTTCCGTCAGTCCAACTGTACGTTTCTCCTCCGGCGCTGGAAAAGGATTTTTACGTAGACTCATTAAATTCAGCTAGAGACAATGTACTAAATTTCGAAGAAAAAGTGCGTCGTTTCTTTGCTCGACGATGACTCACCTGCTCCCTTTCGTCGTCTTCCCTCTCCTCTTTCAACATTTCCTAACCCGTCGCTACTAGCACTCGCTCGCTCTACTCCCCATATAACCACGTCTTCCTCTCTCCCTTTCGAGTTGGTCCGGACCTCGATGGATTATCACTTGAACCCGCCCCTCCATCGAGACCAACACGACTGCTCACTTTTGCAATTTCTTTACTATTTGCATTTATACTGACATTTTCGTATTTTTAACCATTTTTTAAGCCGAATTATGGGTAAAAACGTACGTCGTATTGTACTTGAGTCCGATGTGAACTCCGTCGAGGAAGTTGTATCCGACAGCAGTACGACGGACGTATGAATTGAACTGGAAAGGCTCTTATCGCATCATCCCAATTTTTTATCATTAGAGAGTCAGGAAATAGTTCACAGTTTCTTGTATGAATTCATGGTGGATTGGATCTACAAAGAAAGAAACTAACATTGGCGTCATGGATTGCAGCAAGATGGCCATTGTGCGCCTTGCAGGTGGATTCGGCTTCCTCCCAACTGAATAACTTATTGCTTTCAAGGATGACAAATCCTTTCACGCTTAAAGGAGGCGTAACATGAATATTTTGGTGACTAATCTGTCAACGTCACATTGTAGCAATCCATAACCATATCAGAATTCTGAAGCTCCCATGTTTCTACGTCATCAATGAACCGAGTTATAGAGAGTTGCGCAGTTCCAGATTTCCCCTCAACCCAGGCAACTGCGGGAATTTTGAACAGAGGATTTGATTAAAGAAGGCGTACCACGAACCGCGCGGGCGGTTATGCAAAGTGAGGAATGAGAGGGACGCTCTCCTCATTTTGCATTCTCTCTCGCTCGTTGCCTGCTTTTCAGGGTCACTTGGCACGCAGCCAATTGATAATAACTCAGTTTAAACGAAAAATTGTGGCGTGGGAATTTCGAATGTGTTATCGAGTAACAGCGATCCATCACCTCACATAGAGAACTCAGTTAGCCAGATATTCGTGGGACGCCTTCTTTAAGCGTGCGCTTTTGATTTACATGCGCCGGTCTCCCTCCCCTCCCTCCCCTCCTCCCCCTCTCTCATTTGACTACGGTATCTTGCAAATCCCGGGATTTCCGTGCGAGAGTCACCAACATTCTTTCCTGTTTCGCCTCCTTTAAATGCCGCCAATAATGCAACAATAACTAACGTCTGTGCCTTCTTGAACAATCTCACGCATGCAGAGTGACGAACGGCATCGTACAGTTCGAATTCGTCGCAAGTGTCGACTGAATTACGTATTTTATTGATAAATTAACTTGAAAATAAGCATGTTCTGAAATAAAAATATGTTCACTGACTGGTGCGTGCGAGTTGTCTGCAAACGGCCTGAAAAAATCATTTCTCAATCAATATTGTGCTAAATCTTACCGTATTCGCATTGCCGATGGCCCATTTGAGGTCGCTTTGAGCAACGAAACGAGCTCCTGCGGGGAGGGAAGAGCAGGTGGTGGAGGCGTCTGAAAACGGGTAATAGGTCGCAGAATAATCTTATCTATTACATATGTCACGGAAAAGATTCTTCAGCAATGTGCTACAAAGACAGATAAAATCTAAGGGAGAATTTAGCACTTTATTCATGATGTCATACTGCACTTGAACTTGCGTGCATGCCTCAAGATCTGAGCTATGGATGAATCCAGAAATCTCACCCTTGAAGTTGGTGTAGGTAACATTCGATGCGTCGTCCCACACAAAGTTGCCGTGGTCATCGCAGGAAAGACCTGAGAAAGCTTGAATTCGAGAAATAAATCAGTTTGCGATCTGACCAATGAAGAAGTCGGCAGATCCGACCAGATCACGAAGCTGCTTGTTCTCCTGTAATCGATTAATAACTACAGTAATCTATCTATCGTAGACAGTTCTAGAGACGCTAATCGATTCTGCATAGCTCATGCATTCAGGCGTCAATGTAAACGAAAAGATCAATGCGTGCATGTAGAAAACTACCGTTGCTATAATATTTTGGTTTTTATTTCCGATGACAACGAAGCCGTACCTCCTCCGAGTGAATGCTGGTCACGAAGGTTCCGTCATAGTCGCAGTCCCTCTGGGCGTCCGAATACGAAGAGGCAGAGATGGAACGGAAGCAATATCCGTCGAACCTACAATCGAATCGTGCAATTCGACTCTAAGTGATCCGAATCTACTATGTAGAAGCATATTCCATCGTGGAACACAGTTACACATCTTTCATCATAGTTGCTCGGATAACTGTTACTCTCTGGTGTCCCGCCCCAACTTGGATCCAAGCAGAATTAGGGTTTCCAAGTTGCGTCCAGGCCTGGGCGCAACTTGGAAACCCCGCTCTCTCCATTTTCCATACTCTCTCGTTCTGTCTCTTTCTCTCGCCCAAGTTGGATCCAACTTGGATCCAACTTGGGTTACCGAGTTAGAGAAAAAGAGAAAGCGAGATAGCATGGAGAATGGAGAGACCAAATGCGATTTCCAAGTTGCCTCCAGGCTTGGATCCAAGTTGGGGCGGCACACCAGAGACTATTTCTTCAGGAAAAGGTTTTCAATTTTCAGTATCGTAGTTCCCATAAATTCTCCAATTTCTTCATTGGAGGTGACTAACCACGGGTCGTAGTCAGGTCCGCACGCGAGTGCTGCAAAGAGATTGAATTGCTTTTCAGAAATTTAAAAAAAAGTAATTCTAAACAAAAGTATGAGTGCAGTGTCCTTTGTAATATTTTCTAATAAAATAATATTTTGAGTGCATTTGAGAACAGTACGTACCAATAGGAAGAAGAGCCAAGAGAAGGAGCCTCATGTCGACACAAAGTGGAAAGTGCTCGAATGAGCTTGGCGAGGGAATGAAGATATGAGCACTCTCTCGATTTCCTGTACTCTCTCGCCTACTCTGACAAGAGAGATCAGAAGAATTGGAGATACTGTGCGAGTCTTTTGATCAGAATACTGATAAGAAGTCTGCAATTGTGAGCTTTTCCGTGTTTCAGATGAGGTCATTCTCCCGATCGATTAGAGTTTTAGTCTAGTCTTGTGCTCAAATGGCGTCAGAAATTCAGATGCAGAAAAGATCGAAGGTTCACTAGGAAGAAAATGACGCTTTTGAGCAGATACGTGCCTTTTATCAGGGATAGAATTGTTTCGGATGTGCAAGAACATTGATCATTATCGTTATCATTGTGAGCCGCCAAAGATAGGAGCAACTTTTTGCAAAGTCTGATTCTTGTGTCATTAATCTTCCCCGCTTGAGGTTCATAGAAACAAAATAATATATTTATCGCATGTCCAATATGGGCAAATCATTCACCGGTAATAATCTCTACGAGATGTGAAAAACAATCAAGAACTAGTCGCACCGGCAATCTTACACTCAAAAGGAAGACAAATCGGATGAAATGAATGAAACTATTTCGATAAAGGTCGGAGGATCTCGATGATTACAAGTAGAAAGGAAGAGGTTACCCGACTAGAATGAGACAGATTTGATTAGTTAGAAAACCAAGACATTCACAGCAAACAAGATGGACAAGTCTAATGGGTTTTAATTTTCCCGGGAAAACAGCCAGAAAAGTACTTTTACAAGAAATAAACATCATAATTGATTACGAGAGGAGGCAAGAAAGTATAAATTGTGAGGCCTAAACAATATTAAATTCTAGGTGCATTTTCGCCCGTTGAGATAATAAGTTGGCTCGCCCTCCTCTTCCTCCTCCTCCATTATTGTCTCTTCACCACCTGAAGAAAGTATTCGAATATTATGTAAATGATGATATCTAAGAGTTTGAGTGATCACATTTGTCTTTTTCTGTACAAATACTTCGAACCATCTTCACATTGTAAAGTTCAAAGTTCAGCAGAATCTCTTTTTGAACATTTTGTGTGTCAACAGGTTACAATTTTCACAATTTCCAGGGGCTCTTTGATGAATTTTTATCGGACCTGAGGAGAGGGTCCATCTCACGAGAGCCGCTTCACGAGAGATTTTCCGAATTCGATCGATCGATCGCTTCTGAGGAGGGCTTACCCCCGTTTCGAACACTGCAAGGACGATATTGATCAAAAAGGTAATCTACTTGGACAAATCTAGTCCCTACTAAACATCAGAATCGTCGCCTAGTTCACCACACTCCATGCACGCAACGATTACACGACAAACCACACCACCACGCTCAGTCACACAGTCAACGACCTACTATCCCCTCGTTCCTTCTCCTCATCGTCATCGTCTGAAAATGGTTCGGGAAGATCGTTGAGAAGGACGTCATCGATCTGTAATCAATTTATTTCGATTAATCGGTTGTTAAATAGTGATAAAACAAGTGTGAATTTGTGTACAGACAGAATAGCTTACACGGGGATATCTACCTATTGAAACACGAAAATAAAGATACCATGGACATCTTGGCAGCTCGCTGATCGATCTTGCCCCAGTCCGCTGGCTCGCCTGAACGAATTATTTATTTACGACTCTCAAATGATCTTTTTATCAAACTTTTCCTTGGAATTCTGTGGGTTAGTGTTCATCATTTTCAGTCCAAAACTTTTCGAATTGTAAGCCGATATGCCCAAATAACTGACCCGATCCAAACATGAGGAAGAATATTCCGGAGAAGACTTGCAGAGCGGCGCCAATGAAGAATATGATCAACCATTTGTGAGGCCAACCCTGAAAAGGCACAGTATTGTCTATTCATAGATTTTCGTTAGGCAGCTGGCGTATATAAAAAAGAAACGTTGAATAAGGTGAGAGTGAAGTGAATACCTGATACGTGATAGCTGCGACAGTATTGGTGGAGATGATACTCGCGATCTGGCCGAAACCCATCGACATGGAAGAGAGAGTCCCTGAGGATCATTGATTTAATCAGCACTGATTTCATTTTAATTCTTCATTCGACGATATTTTGAACTTGAATCCTTTCCAGATTCCCCTAATCTACTGAAACCCCGTAACGCTTCTCGGAAAGCTTATTTATGGATTGGCGAAAAAGCGAAAATCTTGATGAGCTAACCAGTGTAAGAGGGAGCAATTGAGATGAGTGAAGTGAAGAAGCCACAGATTCCTCCAGAGAAGAAAATACCTGAATCAGACGGGATTTGTTGGCGCCATTGCATCAACAAGCTAACACGCTTCTGTATCACGCATGTGCAATCGTATAGCAACAAACTACCAACTATTTTTACTAGGAAATTATCTTCATGTTTACACCTGCATATACCCAGAGTACATGAAACGTAATCAATGAATCATACCGTATAGGAACATAAACACAGCAGCCAGCCAGGGTTGATGACATGATGGGAAGAGAGCGAGACAGACCAGAATGATGGCAGTACCGAAGGCGGCTGAATAGAGGTTTGTACTTCAAGTTGCTATCAATCGGTCGGTCACTCTGATTTTGGTCTTACCAGTTCCCTGGAAGAGTTTGACGACGTGAGTGGGCGTCATCTTGCCTGACGACTTGAGATGATCGGCGCCAGAAGCGAGAATATTCTGAAAAATGGATAGATGTTTATTCATTTTAAAAACAATAAAAACTAGGATTGGACGAGCCTTCATAATGAGTTGCGTGAGGAAGGGCACGACAGTGTAGAGACCGTTCATGGAGAGAGGAAGGAACAACTCTTCCTGAATATGATTTTCATTTTCATTAAAGGATTCTAATTTAGCGGATAAATTTCGTAATATATTCGAAGAAAAGTGTACTCAACCCACCTTGAAGTATAGCGGCAAGAAGTTCTGGTTGATGGAAACCATGAATGAGAAGGTGAAATTGCATAGGAGACACGCGTGAACCTCGCGAGAACGGAGGATCTTCGACCAGGGGATGGAGGTGCCTTTCTGGATTTTGTTTTGTTGATTATGTTATTATCCAGTTGAGCTTAGACTCATCTAATTCAAAGAGAAAAGATAATAGTTCTAACGGGAATGCCTAGTCTGCAAGAACGGATAATGTATCTATTACCGTATTCCTCTTAGCCACTCTCCCTTCGAGATATTCATTCTCCTCCGATCGAATCCATCGATTTTCACTCGGATGATCAGACACAACACAAGTCCATGTGACGAACCAAATCATGCCGATTAGACCTACGAATGACAGAGATTATTAGCGGTTTTGTCTCTCAATTCTGTATCTTATCTAAACGTAGGAAGAAGAGTATGCTGTTGAATGTTGAACTCTTTTTTCCGAACTTACCGAACATGTAGAATATGACAGGCCATCCTCCCAGGAAGGGAACCTTGCACAGCCATGCACCGATCAGACCAGAGGAACCAGCCGCGATCTGAATGAGATGGATGATTCAGGTTATGATCAGTAATCATTGTCATCTTGGGAAGCTTTATGATTAGGACCCATTCAAATTTCTGATGCTATTTTCGTCGCAGGTCATGCGATTTCTTGATCTTTCTATTCCCTAACGTAACTTTGCTCAAGGTAGGCTTCTTTTGTTGGTTATTTGATCGCAGAGCTGTCTACGAAATCGGCTTCTATATTCATCCTGTATCCTCATATACGAATAAACGCACGAAATTTGTCATACAACAGTTCCGTACCAATATATCGTTCGGTTATTTTTGAGTGGAAGCAAATAAATCTCACCTGATTTCCAGAAGTGTACAATGCAGCCATTGCGCTCTTTTCGTTCGGTGGAAACCATCGACCGCCCAGTGAATTAGCGCACGGAATGACGAAACCCTGAATGAGACTTATGACGTTGTCGTGATGAGCAAATTAAGTAATATTCGCTTTATCAACCCTGTCGCATTTTCTACGTCAGCGAAGTATTTTACGACAAGGAAGTAGGAAATTATCACATTTATAACTCATTTGAATTAACCAATATTGAAGAAGCTCGAAAATGTCATACCTCACACATTCCAAGGAGCACTCTGCTTCCGTAGTATACCCAGTAGTTGAACTCGGCAAGGGTTGGAGCAGCCAGAGTGAGGAGGATGAGAATGGAGATAGCGACTGAGAATGGATTGTGGTTGCATTATTTCTGGTTGCATTAAGCCAAATGGGTTCAGCATAAATAAACGTACACCAAACACATAAATGAAAGATGATGACATTTTTTAAGATAGTTCAAATATGTCCACTCAAAGATCAAAAATCAATCCACTCACCCATCAATATCCTCGTCGGTCCGAACTTATCGGCCATAGTCCCCGATACGAGCATCGTCACGAGGGCTCCATAGTAATTAGCAGAGAAAAGCATCGTCTGACGACCGGGTGGCCACATCAGATGACCCTGAATGAAAATTTCATTCAGTTGCTCGTCAATAATTGCAAAAAATATTGTTTATCGAACCCTACTTTTGTCCAATGAAGAATAAACGCTGGTTACTTTCTTGATACAGTTAAAAATATTTGTTTCTATGTTTTTCTATTTTTGTGCCGGTTTTGATGATCACATCCACTCGTTTGTTCTTTGTGCACATCATAGACACACAACGCCACAGAGGCACAGAAGCACTCTCTCATTCTGCAATGCTCTCTCGTTTCTCTAACTGACGAGAGATAAGACAAAACGACAGACGAAAACAGTGCACAATTTGGAGCACACAGACATTTTGTGCCTCTCTCCTTCTGCTAGCTTCTCCACAGAGTGTTACAGGGTACAGATGTGGATCAGAAATGGATCAGATACACGACTAGTTTGCATCGAAATAACGAACTAACAAGAAGAAAGAACAATCACAGTTCAATCTTCAAAGACAAAGATCAATGTTTAGGGTTTCTCAAGTGTATGAATTCGTTTCACCATTCATTACACTTTGTATCATAGTTCAAGATGAAGCTAGACTGCCCTATTCCTCAAATTAGAAGTTTTCATTTGAAAAGCCCCTAGATTTAAAGGAGAAAAGTTCAATAAATATTTCAGCTTACTCACATTATACCCCACAGCAGCAGTGGTATTCTCATCGATATGAGCTGGGCAACCATCAACGATTCCGTGTCGGGCAGCATTCTCCACCTTAAAATGGTGTTTTGGCATTTATTGATTTTCGAAAATAATATTTTCTCGATCGCAATATTTTCAATACCGGAACTCGTCTCGTTTCGTTCGTTACACTTGACGCATTTTTGATTGCGATCGCGCTCTGAATGGAGCGTTTTTGATCGTTTTTTCCTCGGAGGAACAGATGGTCTAGAGTCGGGAATGGATCATAATGGGAAAGAAGAAGAGTGCACAGAATAGTCAATTTTATTTAATGACCAGGCTGGTCTTCAAAAAAAAACAAGTTGTGCGAGCATCTGGTGAAGTAAAAAAGTGCTCATACCTCTTCTTCCGACGGTAAATCGACGAATTCCTCCTTAGCGAAGGCCGTTGAGTTCACCATGCACACGATGCCCATGCCTGAATTCATCATTGATTTTCTGACTCTCTCCATTTCCCCTGCTCTCTCGCTCTGTCTCACCATGCGGAATAACGACTACTTCGTCAATAACATGCAAAATATAGATAATTAGCTAATTAATAATCAGTAGACTCACTAAGTGACGATCGCATGCTCACTGCAGAGTAAAGGGCGAATCCGATGCAGATTGCGATCTGAAGCGATGAATTATTATTTAACCGTCAGTCAAGATTTCTGCTGGCACTTAATTTCTATACAACAAAACCTAAATATAATTAAAAGTGTTTAAAATAAGTCTAACCTTGAGTCTCATGGACCTCCATGACCAAAGTGGTGGAGTCCATTGCATAACTGATGCGAATGTTAGATTCCCTGGGGAAGCTACTGCGATTGAAGAGAATCGCCCTTATGAAGGGACGAGTTGCGATACCTCAAATGAAATGATGAAATGGCTTCTGACGTGGACGAAAAGGCGTGCAAAATATCTGTGAGATCTGTGGAGTTGTCTCATTTTCTCGACCTTTAGAGCAGCGAGAGAGCACTTGAAACTGAGAGACAATAACGAAGAGAAAGCAGAAGAAAGAAAGCAGAAGGTAGAAGGCAGAGATAGATCAGTAGTGAAACGGGAGAAGGGAAGAGAAGGGAGATATCGGAGGGAGGAAGGAGAAATATCCACAAGCAATAACATACAACCACTCTCCTTACTTCCTCTTTTCAAGACGAAGGTTCGAAATACGGGACCGGTGTGAGCAAATTAAATGAAGAGACCATTTCCCGTTTCTAACTCGACATCAGACTAAATCGTGACGAAACTAGCACAAAATATGCAAACGAACACGTCACATTTCATCATTCTGAGAAGCCTTTTAGTCTATTTCGCTTATTGCGCGCGTGATGAAATGGGGGTGGTTGTGCATCAGGAAAGCGGGCTGGTCATTGAGGGGGAGAAGGGGAAGAAAGGGGGAGGCTGGAGAGAGAGAAGAGAAGCAGAGTGAACGAGGCTTCTAGTGTCGAGCGGGAACGTGAATTCCCCGTGAATAGGAGAGACGAAGCATGTAAATAGCCGGGAAATTGACTCCCGGGGAGTAGGTCGGCTCCAGGCTCCAAGGCTTATCTTGGACCCTGCGCACTATTGTTTTGATTAGAGAGAGGGTGGAGTGAGGGTTCAGAGGGGAAGAGAGAGAGGGACAGAGATAAGAGAGAGTCGGCGAAGGAATGCGAGATTTGGTGCTAGCAAGCTGACAAAGATTTCCAGATTGGTCATTTTTTCCCTGGAATTCCGGATTGAAAAATTATCCAAATATATGAGGCTGTTTGCCTTAGGTTCAACAGAGGTCGGGAACAGGTAAAAAAATCGAAAGGTCTAAAAAGTTGCCCCTAGGGGTTATTTTTGATCCTCTACACGATGGGACACTCGATTTCGCAATATGTCCCCTCCCCGCTCCAGAGGGGGCACCCCCCATTTTTCCCAAAAACGTGTTTTTCGAGTTTTTCTCGCTGTGAAGTGCCCAAAATGGCGCGAAATCTCGCGCCCTAAAACAGAATTTTGTGCTCTATCTCATGGTTATATTGATTTATCATGATTATTTTTCGTTTTCGAGAAAACGCCGATTTTTGACCCAGAGGATATGCCCGGAAAAGCCTTTCAGAGTTGATAGAGGAGGTTCCCCTGATCATTTTGGTATATTGGACATAGGTTTTTAATTTACATTTTGATGTTTCCCGGGGGGTGGAGCGAAAATGGGACACAAAAAAGCACCAACACGGGGGTATGCGCGACAATTTTTGTGTCCCATTTTCGCTCCACCCCCCGGGAAACATCAAAATGTAAATTAAAAACCTATGTCCAATATACCAAACTGATCAGGGGAACCTCCTCAATCAACTCTGAAAGGCTTTTCCGGGCATATCCTCTGGGTCAAAAATCGGCGTTTTCTCGAAAACGAAAAATAATCATGATAAATCAATATAACCATGAGATAGAGCACAAAATTCTGTTTTAGGGCGCGCGATTTCGCGCCATTTTGGGCACTTCACAGCGAGAAAAACTCGAAAAACACGTTTTTGGGAAAAATGGGGGGTGCCCCCTCTGGAGCGGGGAGGGGACATATTGCGAAATCGAGTGTCCCATCGTGTAGAGGATCAAAAATAACCCCTAGGGGCAACTTTTTAGACCTTTCGATTTTTTTACCTGTTCCCGACCTCTGCGGAGGCTTGTTGAACCTTATGCGAACGGCCTCATATGTAGAAAGACTAAAATGAGTCATTTGTAAGAGGGATCTGCTATTTCGTCAATTTGAGGGTGGAGTAGAAAATAAAATCGATTTGCAAGATTAATTTGAAGTTCAGAAAGCGTAAATTGAGATTGGTCATCATCGGAAGGCAGAGAGTGTGAATCAATGAGAGAAGCGTGTGAGATGTGTTTGAATGAGAGAGAGAGAGAAGCCGAGGAGAGAGAGGGATGAGAAAGAGAGAGGAGGAAGAGAGAGACAAAGAGAGAGAGATGGACCACCACTCAGATGTTGTCGATCTATGAAGGAAGTGATCGAGGATGATTTGTGTCTCTCAATTCTCCATGCTCTCTCGCTTCTCTGACCGTAGAGAGAGCAGAATGACAAGATTGTTCTGATTGCCTGATCCCTATCAACAATGGTACGGCTGCATACGGGGTTGGATTAGATGCAGATGGGAGTGGTGTTCATTCAATTTTACTACACGGACCTCCGTCTCTGCGCCCACTGTTGTGCGGTGCAAAATCTGTCCTTGTTCGCAATTTCCGTGAGACCATTGTGAAATGTGAATTCGAAAATTCTCTGAGCTGTCCAGGCTCTCTCATCGTTACTTTTTTTATCAACTAACGGAAAATATGGAATTGGGTAAGTTGACGTTTTGGACAGGATGTAATGCCGAGCAGACAAAGTCAATCGGAACATGTACATGTTCAAAATGGCAATGGAGACGAAACGACAGAATAGAGCAGAAAAAAAGAATAAATGTCGAACTGACCGACGAATGGCAGAGAAAAGAGAAGGAATGAGAAGAGAAATATCATTGAGAAATCGTTGTCAAGGATACAGAAAAGTGTTCGTTAGCAAAGTTCGAAATGAGAGTAATTTACTATTTTCCCATTCTGCGAAAGCGAGAGATCAGATAATCAAGAGCAGACACTTCATCAGAAAAAGGTGCATTTCACTCTAGGGAAAACTTTCCGAAATGGGAATTCGCTGATAACATGTTTTCCGACGCGTGTTAGCAAAATAAACTAGACGTATCGATGTTCATGCGTGAATAAAGAGAAGCGTTGTATCTAGGGATGTCATGAAAAGGATTTACACTCTTCATTTCGCGTGCAATCACATTTGTTTGACCGGTGAGAGAGTTTGCGAAATGAAGAAACCATTTCTTGGTAACATATTGCTTGCCAAGCCATCCCTAACTGTATCTCATTAGCACTCCTTCTCTTTCTCTTTCTCTTATCGTGACAACAACATGCAAATGGCGAAAATACGCCATGACTCACAAAGAATCACAAGGAAAAATAGGAGAAGCAAAGAATGTGACTATTTTTTGCGCAGGAATTTGCCAACGATAATCATTTCTCTTTTCTGATTCTCACTGTATCTTGTGAGAAAATTCAGAATAAATGAAGGGAACGTTATCCTTGATTTTTGGTGCTTTTCTCACTGAATATTTTCACTGGACGCTGTATTAGGCAGGGTAACAAATAAGGACAAACAAACAAATAATTTTCCAAAAAATGCACAGATCATGAGACTGCCAAAGTGTCAATTATCCCTGCCACATCAGCCTGATTCTCTCCTTTGTCTTCATCTAATCTCACCCTTTCCCCTCTCTCTCACCATTTATTCTGCGTGGATTAACAGGTTTGACGTCACTGATAGCGTCTTCTTTCTATTCCGAGTGAGAAAGAGGTGGAAGAGGTCAGCAAATTCCAGGAGAAGAGAGAACAATCGGGCAAAGTAGAATAGAATGGTGAAAAACTAATGAAACTGCATATTATTATCCATCGAATATATGAAAAATTACCTTCTGAAATTTTCTTAAATTGTTATAGCAGTTGTATATAACAACAATGCAAAACAACAAAACAAAGATCATTGATAGCTGACTCAGGGACGAAAATGGAAGAGACAAAGCTCGAGAATGCTAAGAAATATCACAAATTATCCGTCATTGCGATGAAAGTTTAGATCTCTGGAAATTAATGATCGAAAGTAGTTAAAATTTCATAAACAAAAATTATCAGGCTCAAGAATGAATGCTTCAGAATATGGATCATTGAATATTCACACCACTTATGAATGACTTCGGATTGGAAGCTGATAATTTTTCATGAAGAAAAGGCACACATTTTTTCACAGAATGATGCGCTTTTATTGAGACACAGAGCACCACTTGAATTATAAAACCTTCCGAATGTTAGAAAATATCCGAATATTTATCAAAGCTGATCTTCTTCGCATTCTAAAAAATTTCAAATAAATCTTAATGAATTATCCGTTGACTTGATCTAAAATGCACTGTTCGTGAATGAATTTATCTCAGCTGATGTTATTTTACTGAATTATTATTTAGTTATCTAGATAATTGAATAAGCTTATGAGCAGTTTCAAGTTTAACTACCCAATGTTGCAGCTGAATAACTTCTATCTCTCTCATTTTCAGGATGAGCTCCCACATAAAGGTCAGTCAATTAGATGCTCGCCGATCGGAGTTCTGACTCATTCCGGGACGAATTCGAGTCTTCTTCCATATGCATCGATGGAGTTTCCCTCCCTCTCCGAGTTTCCCCCTCTTCTCGTTATGTCCAATGCACACTTAGTTCGCACGTTCTCGTTATTTTAGACTGTATCTTGTATTCTAAAATACGTAAATCATTCAAATTTCGTCAAAAGAGAAAATATTCTCTTCTCTGAACCTATTTTACAGCGTTGTCCGAAATATAAATTGCATGTTTCCAATTTAAAATAGACAAAGTAACGGTGCGCAAAAATCTGAGAAGAGACCATAAATCATTTGAAGGCGCTATAATAAAAATTGTTTTGCGGCACAGCTATTGTATGCACATGATTATAAACAGAGAAGCCGCCTACGATAATACTATTATAATGTTTTGGCTTGATTTAGCCGCAGTAATCACCATACCTTGTTAACCGTTCTATCTTCCGGTGTGAGCTCTTGGCCAGCGATTAATCCAGGATTCTGAAATCGAGCAAATTTTCCGGCATTGTTTTCCTAATCTCGATGATAAATCAGAGTCAGTCTTCTACTGATCAACGTGCTTTGTTGTCTAACACCTCACTTCCCTTCTCCACCCTCGTTTCCTCCGTCTCTTCCCCTTCCCATTCACTTTCAAACTCGACAATTCTGACATTTCCGAAAACTTTCAGTGACTTTTCCATGTGCCGACCACATTGCGTTGAATATTCCCTCTGAGTTTACGAGAGGAAGGAAAAGCCATCTCTTCCTCTTTGATTCCTTCCATTTAATGGCCAGAGATCAGGCAACATTCATTTCTCCCTTATTTTCGAGAATGTAGTTTCGTCTAAAGGGTCATCTTCCTTATTATTCCCCTCCCTTTAGATTGTCTCGCTCATTTCGCACTGCTCTCTTGTTCCTATAACTGAAGAGAGACAAGGCGGAATGAAGAGACGAGGACGTTATGAATATGGCAAATGAAGAAAAGCTCTCCTCATTCTGCACGCTCTCTCGTAGAGCAAACTGATGAGATAGAACAGGAAATGATTAGAGAACCCTCTTCATTTGCCATCCCTGCACTTCCTCTCTATTGTTGTTGATGCTTCCGTCCTCCACTCATCATTCAACAAGCAAAGCACTAGAGAAGTGTCAGACATAACCCCTTCCCCTTCTGACCATAAAAGTGTTATTCAAATCCAACATCCTGTGGTCCCTTTCTGCATCAACAGTTCACTTTCGTCGAATATAAAAAATCTGGGTGCACAATTGGGAACTGTTTTTTTACCCAAAGATTTGCGTACCGAGTGTTCCCTTTTAGGTGGCAGTTATGATAATTAAGAAATTTAAAAATGTATTATCATTGTCACAATTGTATTCAATTTTCTTACACTCCCCTCTCCCACTGTACATTCAGAGAAGTTTCCACAATTGCATCATGCTTTTTCTTCATATCATGGCGTCATTTATCTCATCATTCTCAGTAGTTTGATTGGGTTTTCTTCTCTTCTATTCGAATCCACTCCCACTTTTTCCCCAGGGATCATAATCCAGTTCAAAACTCTATTATGTTTTTCATCTTCTCATTTTCACTAACTAATAACCACTAATTGGTGCTTCAGTAATTGGATCGGGTTTTCAAAATAGAGATATGTTAGTCTGTCTATGCCCCTTAGACCCCTCCCTCCCTCCCTCACTCTATCATAGCCAGACTCGGACAGAGCAGTGAAGATTGATAGCCTTTCGTCGTAGATCTTTCTCTTCTCGCTTTGTCTTTTCAACGCCTTCGATAGAGTGGAAGAATGGAGGAGAGGGAAGAGCGTAGGCGGAGTTTCCCTCTCCCTTTGCTAGATGGATCCTCTTTGGTTCATTCTGGGGTCAGAATGTCTTTCCAGCTAGGCTAGCAGTACTAAATCATATTAGTATCGTTTGAACACTGCGTTAAACTTTATATTATAGGTCTGAATTGTCTGAATGTCCGTACTTATCCACTTTCTCTATAGAGACAAGTGCTCGAAAACAAGTCCGAATCGGCATCATTCTGACTCATGTAGGAATCGAAACAATATTCTCATTTTATCCTTCGCTCTGTCTCAGTGCCTTTGAGTACGAAGTGAATGCACTCCTCATTTTCGTTCCTTCTCATTGGGAAGAAGAGGCGAGAGAGTCTGTAAAATGAAGAGACCATTTTTTTCATCAACCAGTTCTACTCTTGACTCGTGAAACATGTCTCGGATCTATTCGTTACCTTGGAGTCAACAATCGACAATTTGTCGACAGACTTCGAGTGCTTTCTCTATCCCATTTGGAGCTGATTTGCTATCCTGATTATCTATCCTCGGAGATCTCTGCCTGTTATTATGGCTCCTCATTGTCTATTCCATCAGGAAGCATTATTCATTCGCCCCTTTCATTCAGTGTTCCCAATCACCCCTTCTCCCCTCCTTCCTTTCTTCCTTGATGGCTTGGCAAGAAAAGATTCTCCTCAGTTCGCGTGCTCTCTCACTTTTCTGACTGGTGAGGGAATATGCACAATGGAGAGAGCATTTCTTGCGAAGGCATCCCTTCCTCCAATGAGTTCGCATCTGGTATGCAGTGTATTTTGGGTGGTTGTCCATCTCTTTTCCATCCTCCGATCTTCCATTCACTTTTGATGCAGAGAACTGCGTTTTCCTACAGAAGCACGTTGTCAGCATTTCTTGATTCCCAGTATTTCCGTCCTCTTGTTATTCAGTCGCGGGTTCTAATTTCGAACATGGCTTTGGGTTTCTCCTCCCTCCTTCTAACTTAGTAATCCGATAGTATCAACAAAATATAGAGAATGCACCTGGTAGTCTCTTTCTCTCTCTCTCTCGTTTCCTCGTGGAGTATTCGTGTTACGGGTTGATCCGAGACTAGAACGACCAAAACTAATATTCGCGCCCCTTATTTCTCGGAAATGCCGCACTAAAACTCGTGCACTGGCCGTAAAATTTCTCATTTATAGGGTTCGTCCATCCTCATTTCATCTCATTTCTTCACGCTCCGAAAATTCGCCAGTTTTCTCGAGAATTCGAGTGTTTTTCTTATATCAATACTTGAGTTTTTGCACAAAATCATGTCTCGAGAGAGCTCTCAATTAGGATAGCTGAAAAGCCGATGAAAATACTCGACGAGACGGATTTTTTTATCCTTGCTTTCAATCAGCTAAGTAACTCTGATTCTCGCAAGAGTATTTACGACGTGCCGTTATAAGTGATCATGCTCATTCTCCCCTTCTTCCTTCCCTCCTAGCAACCTCCTCCTTAGGGCCAGAACCACCACCTTCCCTTCTTTCTTCCACACCATTGCCAGTGTGAGATGCGCGAGATTATCTCCATTATTTCCCTTCTCCTCAATCTCCTCCCCTTGCTCCTCCCCCCACTCCACTCTATCCTTCTCCTTGTTGAATGCGAATTCGGGCAAGTCATCCCGAATTTCCAGACTGAATCACTCGTTGAATTACTCATCGCCCAGTATGCAATATGGCTACGTGAAAGATGCAAGGGAGGAACAATAGCTCAATTGTTCCCCTTTTATTCAGCCAGAAATAGTCCGAACGCACTCGCATAGGTCGATTCTTCCCTCGAGAGAAGACTCACTAATGAAAGTCGAGAGTACCAATCAACCCATTAACCCGCCGGAGTTTCTCTTCTCACGTTTTCTGCTTATTTTGTGTCAAGTCGTATCCGTACTATTTTCCGGCTCGGGTCACGGCCATCCCAAGTATTTCCGTGTCCATACTTTCCTAATCACCGGTCCCATCCAGGCTCATCTCCGGTTCTGGCTATGGGCTGTACGACCAGCAGTGAGTCTGCGCCAGAGGAGGAGGCTGCACTAACTACAGACTACATCTCGGCCAGATTGGGACTGGCTATGCTACAGGTGAGGGAATACTTGAGTCAGAGAACAGCTGAAAGATGAAATGTGTTGTATTGTTAGAGTAGAGATTTCTTGTCATTAAAACTTTCCTAATTTTGTGTACTCTCGCTTGTTGGAACGATTAGAGAATGCGAATTGGAGGGAGGCAATGAAGCTTAAAAATACAAAAGTGGTCAGTCATAGTATTCACTGATCCGAAAACAAATTCCGTCTAGAGGCCTGTTCGTTGATTCAATAACCACAGAACTATTTCCATATCCGTTCCATGAATCACTCGCGTATACAGACTCATATTTTCACGCTCGACCAAAGCTCAGAAAGAGGGTGGGGAGGTGTTATTGAACTCCTCAAGTTCGAATTCAGCGAAATCCTTCCAACTGCACGTCTCGAAACTCATTATTCTGCACATATTGCCTCAAGCTATGCACAGTTTTTCAATTGCCGCATCTCTCGGGCGGTTCCGGCTTTATCCCTCTCTTCTAAAAATCTGCGACAGCTTAGGAGTCTGCAGACTAAGGGAAAGAAATGGCTCTCCTAATTTGGCGTACTCTCTCGCATCTCTGATCGATAAGATAGTGTGCGAGATGGAGAGAATTTTCTTAGCGATTCCAACTGCACGATAAACCCTCATTATTACGCAAGCAAACGGAAGGAGAAAAGGGAAAGACTCTAATTGACAGTGGAGAAAATAGAGTCGAATTTCGCCTTGCAAATATCGAGTGTTTCGCTGTGGAGGCGACTAAGTGACTAACGAGCAAAATGGGTCCAAGGAAGTTCAGAGAACTGGAAAGAGAATCAGGATTTGCAAAAATGTTTGCACAGTGATGTCAGGATTTCAAAACAAAGATTCCGAAATTTTCGATCTCATCGGCTTTGAAAGAAATCAAAATATGACCTTCACTCGTAAACGAGAGAGTTTGGGAAATTGTGTGACGAAATAGTTTATGGTCTCATCATAATCACTCCCTATTCAGGTAAACAAAGCAGCTGCTGGGCTCGCCTCGTCCTCCACTAATATCGCATCAGATCTGCAGAGGGAATTGGCCCAAGCGTCAGTTTATAACATTTTATTCTTGCAGAATATTGGTAAACTGGACAACTGTTTCGCACGATAAATGACTGTGTTCTAGTGCGAGAGACAGAAATGAACTCAATATAAATTATATATAATGAATCATTTTCAGACTCATTCGGAAAGCGAAAAACGACGGTTGTACAGTGTCAATAATCAACGGCGAGCTCTACATAGACTACAAATATGTCGGACAATTACCAGGAGATTGCGTATAACTCGATAATTAGCAATGACATAATTCAATAGTCCGATCCTTTTCCTTATGCATTCTTGGATATTGCCCTTCCAATCAAAGTCCCTATTAAAAACCTATCTAACTTGATAGTCATCTAGTAACACATAAACATTGTCTCAATTATAAAAAAATTAATTATTCTGTCCCCTCCCTTGTCCCGTGTTATGTACCGTATCTCATGTCACTCATTCATCTTTCACCATCGGGTGCCTGTCTTTTCACTGCAATAACTCAGCAGTAATACCGTTTATTATCAGATATATTCGAATAAAATTGATTTTCTGTCCACTTGATCAGTAAAATACTAAACAGATCAAGCTCTAAGAAGGAGTTGCTTCAAAAATTGAATTCTGAAGGGACCATTGAATAGGGATAATTTATCGATTTTTATAGGTATCATTGTCTATTTACCTCCAATAATCGATCGCGGAAGGTTCCAGTTGATGTAAACACCTCCAGTCAATGATTCGTTCCTTCGTCAATCATAAACTGTGCGTCCTGATTGTTAGTGTTAGACCAAGGGAATAGAGGGGGAACATTCATCCATCCATTCACCCCATGGATCGACCGTTACTCGTGCTTCTTATTCTCTGTGCAGCGGCATATGGTGAGTAGGGTCTTAGACGGCAGTCTCTTTGAACTTTGAGCTCAAAGTGTTCTCACAGAGTATTTCCTCGCCATCGGAGTTTCACTATTCCAAAAACAAAGTTTTTCCAATTCCTCAGCCATTCGTGGTCGAGCCCGTTGTCACATCGACCAATCGGTCTCTTGGGCCGCGGGAAAGGAATCGGAACTACGGGCTGTCAATCTGACTAAGTGCGGGTTTGGAACACACTCATTCGAGGTGATCAGTTGAATTCTTACTGTTTCTTTGTTTATAAAAAAATATAAATAAAGAAGGTTGATCATTCACTCAGTCTCACTTTTATTTTTAAAAAATGTGCATATTTCATTCATAGATCGGCCGCCCTGTAAACTCGTCAAAGGCAATCCGAGCTCGCATTATTTCGCTGGATGAAGATTCTGGTGTGTTTGGACCTGTATGGATCTAGTTAATCGATAATTCAGACTGATGAATTACTAATTCAGAAACATCGTTCACGATCAGTGTGGCAGAAAGTACGGTGGGCCAGGATGGAAGAGAGGTGGCGATGAAGAGAAAGGAGTATGTTGAATGTCGTGCTAATTTCATGGGATTGTCAACTATAGATGTAATGTGGAACTACGGGCTATGGGTACATTTTGGCATTTCGATATCTGATTCGATGATTAATTTCTCCATCCTTTCAGTCTTGTCGGAGTGGACGACAGTGTTCTCTCTTCTCCCTACACGACTCTTCGTCTATTCGTCACCAAGAGAGGACCACCCAGCAAGGCAGAAGTTATATTCGAATTCACACTTGAAGGTGAGCAGTAGAAATGCTAAATCATGGTCAATCTCCTTCAACTTTATCGTTTTGCTTTGCGAGAGGTTCGTTATGTAATAGCATACGCCCGCATACAATAAATTGCTTCATCCAATCAATCACTATTGACATAATTATAGATTCTCTGAAAACCAATCATCAGAAGAGATTGATTGATGTCTAGGCTATTATTTAGCCTTTCTACAATTATCGCTGATGCATTCAATCTTCTTTTTGTTATTTCTTGAAATCATTCGTTAATTCAGACATTGGGTGTCCCTATCCCTTCCTCGAGTCTCGCATCGGTACTCCTCTCATCATCTCCTCTGATGTTCTCACGTACGAATGTGATTTCTCCGTTACGGCCATGGATCCAGGTCGAGTTTGAAAATGTTAATCTCACCATTATAAATAACACACTAACTGGCGCACATACAACATCCAGGCGAGTTACTTTAGGAAGTGGTTCTTTCTCTTGCCTCAGCTAGAAGTTTCTCTATTCTTCTACAATGTAAATATGCAGACTAGCAGTCCACGATACTCGATTGACCTCTGAGTCAATGAGCAGGGAGTAGCTTAGAGTGCCTGTGAGGTGTTGTGATGACCAATGTGGTATGATGTAATAGGACCGGGGTTGAATTATTATAAGTTTATTGCTACAATAACAAACGAGGGGGAAAGAGGGAAGGGAAGGGAAGGGAGTGAATGGATGGATGAGGGTGT
>LS485138.1:1794-13237 GCA_900490705.1 Pristionchus arcanus | reverse complement strand
CTGTAATTGTATCGATTTAAACGGCGAAATATGTTTTAAGTGTCACGAATTTCAGCATTCACAAGGAAAACTACTAACCAAATGATGTCTGAGATCGTTGGTAACTTCACTGTGCCAATTCTTGTTGATTGAGGGCGCGTCAGGGGGAGGAAAGTTGAGATTATTCATTCTGTAATCATCAATTGAATAGCCGTTACTTTTTGATAAAAGCGCGTCGAAAATGCTTGCAAATCAGGAATCGGGAACAAGAAATTTATTCTGTCGCATTATATTCTACGAAATACACACAACGATACAAATAGGCGGAGGTAATTCAACAGAAGGAATTGTGAAACATGGATGGGGTGGCTTGTATTTGCGCGAAGAGAGGCGCAAAATTACTAATGTTTACTTGCGCCAAGAAGGAGAAAGTGTAAGAATGCTCATAGAGAAACAGCTTGATCAAGTGAACGATTTTAGGGTTCGATTAGGGGAGTACGTGAGAAAAGGAGAGACGGAACCGATGAGTAACGAGTAGATAAGGGGTGAAATAATAGCACCTGTTAACTTGCAAGCAGAGCATGCTAACAGTTGTGAAAGGCGAGCATACCTTGTTGAGCGAACGCTCGACAACTGACTGTTTGTATGGGGGAAGTAGCTCGTCACCTCAAGCCCCACCCCGTTTCATCACTTGTCAAAGAGACTCAATCAATATGGGACGCGGTTGTCACAATGGAGCAGTGATCTCTTACGATTAAACACTCTCATGGTGGTATAAAGGGGAGGAGCGTCAGGTGAGATGGAGTCCTGCATTCAAATCATAGTCTCGTAGTTAGTCCATTCGAAAGTTCTTCTCGAGTAGCTGCGATGACGTCCCTCCTTTCTGATGATCACTCATCGTCTGATGAAGAATCCTTCGAGCTTATTGGTAAGTACTCGTTCCTAAAGAAGGATGGACATTACTTTTTGGCCACAATGACTGGAAACGTCGTAGGCAGTGGCTACCCGATAAGAAAGCATACTCGATTATACTTGACCGATAGCCATCCTTCTTCAGATGATTTCTCTCCTGCCGGCAATAAGATGAAACCAGGCAACGAGGAACTTCAAACGATTACGAAAGACGCGGCGGTGAATGAGGTACTTGCTTTTGAATTGTGTTCGTGCATCTTAGACTCATGACAAAGAAGGTTCAATCGAAATAAAATGTTCAGGCTCAGAAGGAGTGGAATGAGATAATCGAAGACGTAAATAGACGTATAGAGGAAAAGGCGGAACTGGGGGACAGAATTACTGCGCTGGGAAAGGAATTGGATGAGGAAAAGAAGAAATTCCGGAAGTGGTTAGAACAGACTAAGGTGAGAATTCGGTATGTGATCCCTGTAGAATAAAGTGCTCGAATACTGGTCGACTTTGTGTGTGAAGACTTCATCTAATAAAACAATAAAATTCAGCACACGAACATGGAGAAGTGCAGGGCTTTCGCCGATTTGAATGGAGAACTGATGAAGATGAAGAAAACTGTCGAAGCACTCACTGCAGAGAATGATGAGAAGACGATGGAGATCGTGAGACTGAAGAAAACGATTGAAGAGACGAAAGAAAATGCCAAGGGAAAAGGAGACAACCAGAATGAAGATATCAAGAACAATCTGATTGGGTTGGATGGAAAGATGAAGGTGAGCTGGGAATCAACAAAATATTGCAAAGTCCGTTCTACCTATCTCACGAGTTTAGCACTGAATGTGGCGAGTGTGCAACCTTCCTGAGATGACCCTGCCCTGATAAAAATAGGTCAAATCATCTAGGCTAATCCAAAAGTTGCCTTTCAAGGAACTCTCCATCAACAAATCGAAGCACTTCAAAAAGCCTTCACATAGAATCTTTTTGGATCTTCAGCACAATACCGATGGCATCGAGGTCGATTATAATGTGAATATTAGGAATTTCATCCACTTGTTTCAGATAGCCACTGAAGTGAAGGAGAACGTTATCCCGGAGAATGTCACCAACTCGGAAGGACCGACTCGAACGGTGAAGATCAACAGAGGAACCGATGGAAAGATTGGAATTCAAACACTCATGAGTTCGATCTACAACGTCTTCGTCGATTCACCAGCTCATTTGAGTGGAGTGAGAAGAGGAGATGAAATAGTCGCTATCGATGGGGTCAAAGTTACCACTCTTACAAGTGAGAAGAAGATCGATGAGCTCCTTGACAATGGATCAGCCAGTATCAATCTCGAACTTCAGCACAATCCAGAGCTGCTTGAGGTACGTTTCAAACGATTATATATTTGAGCAATTTCGAAAAAAAACTTGATATGATTTGTTTCCTTCACAGGAGCTTATCACGCGTAATGAAGTGGTCAACAATCTCAAAGAGAGTCCAACTCGAACTGTGACTTTATCCAGAGGAGACAATGGAATGTTTGGAATTGGATGGAGCGGAAGCACTGTCTACACCGTCCACGATGGATCTCCTGCCCATGAGAATGGAGTGAAGAGAGGAGATCGGATTGCTTCCATCGATGGGGTTGAAGTGGAAACACTAACGAGTGAAGAGATTGCCATGCTATTCAAATCAGCAACAGAAAGCATCACCTTCGCGCTTCAGCACAATCCCGAGCGCATTCAGGTAAGCTATTGGTTATCTATTTCTAGTTGTTGTTGGTTTGCCTCCATAATTTTAGAGCGTTGTTGTCTGGGGGAAAACAGTGAAATTCCCAATATTTTTTATTGATTGTATTCGATGTGAAATTTCATTTTTGTTCAGAAATACACAGCTGCAAAGACGAAGATGAGCGAAATGGGACTCGAAGTGGAGCAAATTTCGAATCGCACGGTGATTCTGTGCCCTGGAGAGGACGGGCTATTCGGATTGTCCCATATCGGAACGTCCATTTCCATTGTAAATGAGAATTCACCAGCGAGCAATGAAGGAGTGAAGAGAGGAGATCAGATCGTATCGATCAATGGAGCGAACGTTGAGATGGAATCGGAGGATGAGATATCAGGAATGTTCGAGAAAGCGAGGGAAATGAGAAAGATTTCCATGGTGCTTCGTCATAATCCCGAACGTCTCATTGATCTCGAGAGAGCGTGGAATCACAGAAAATGAGCACATCATTCTCCCAACAATTATCGATATCCTCCTTCTATTGTAACAATGCTGGCCTTATTGTTAGTAAATTAATCAAGCCACTTAAATTTTAATCATTCCATGTTTAAAGAAGGAGGGGCACGAATATTTGGTCACCTAAACTGAGAACGTGGGTTGATAGGGGATGGTTACCCGATCAGAGATCAGTTTATGCGAAGTGACAAAAATGCCTCTAAAGCTCACTATGGATTTTTAAAGTTTGGGCTTGAGCTCAGGCGAAATTGGGAGTACTGTATTCAAGGTCGATATTGATTGATCGGGAATCGAAATCGAAAAAGGAGAAATCAGCAATAATTTAATGCTTCGGAGGGGAATCGAACCCACAACAGCTCGTATCATAGTTTAGCGCACTCGCCATTACACCACAAGTGCAGTTTGCTCATGAGTGGTAGGGACTGTATGCATACGGACTGAGCGCGCGCATCATTATCATGCCGAGTTTCGGTTCTGACTGCGCAAATTAACGAAAACAACCAGGACATTCGACAAGCGTCAACAAGTCGATGCATGGGACAAACATTTAAAAAAAAAATTATTACGTTCAATAGTTCAAAACACAAATATGTTACGTTTGTTAAATATTTTGTGTTTGTGATTGTTCGATTCGCAATAAATTCTCAGAATGTAGCCTAATGCTTGCTTCCAATGGTCAACTTTCCCAACAGACCATCGGAGTTACTACACCTCTCTTGCTCGAGGGCACTGTGCAAACAAGTTCCTTTGTTTGTGTATTGTGAAGCCCAAAGAAACAAATAACAACAAAATTCATTAGTTTCCAGTATTATACAAAAAAATATTTACAATATGCGATAAAAACGGGTAACAACAAACGGGTAACAACAGTAAGATCAATGATAGGTCTAAGGCCATGGTGAGGAAACACGGGGAGGCAATGGAGGGTGATAATCCCGGTGTAAACATGCACTCTAGAATCGCCTAGATATCTACACAAGGTTGCTATTTCAGAAAATCCAGTTTGTGATACACCTTGTTTATTAAAAATGCTTTGTTTCACGATAAAATATTTTTTCTCGAATTCTAGGAGAGTGTAACTCTAGCTTTTTACACAGGTAGATGCGCCTCATTCTGGGGATTATTTTTCATATGATAGGTATGGGGAACAAAACTTACATATTTTTTCTATTTTATGTTTTCTATTCCATTTTCCCTAATCAGCGAGAGAGAACGAACAAAACTCATTCCATTCCTCATTCAAAATGCGAAGAGCGCGGTGGAGGAGGACAAAACCAGATAATGATGAGGGAAAATGGAATAGAAAACATTAAATAGCAAAAATATGTAAGTTTTGTTCCCCATACCTATCATATGAAAAATAATCCCCAGAATGAGGCGCATCTACCTGTGTAAAAAGCTAGAGTTACACTCTCCTAGAATTCGAGAAAAAATATTTTATCGTGAAACAAAGCATTTTTAATAAACAAGGCCATGGTTCGACTCGCCATGGCCGATTACATACGCTGCCAAATTTTCATAACGTTTCGTCGACGGACAGGAGATATATGGAAAAATGGTGCTTTGCAGCACGGTTGCAGCATGGCTGCACCGATCGATATGATGCAAAATTAAGTGGACAGAAATGATCACCACCCTCAAGAACCTACTTTCCCAAATTTTCACAAACTCTGAAAACTTGACTGTGCCAGCCACCACAGGCAATTGATTGATTCTTACGCAACCAGCCTCATATGATAGCCCACCTTGCTCTCCACGCAAATCTCATGGAATTGTTTGCAGCAGCCCTGACAGTCGACGAAAGGTTCCAACACGAAGACGTTGTTTTTCTGCGGTTTGAACTGATCTTTTGACACTGTTCGATTCTTGTCTGTGAGAGAGTCAGGAAGAGTGATTCCATCAGTGGGTAGGGCGCCAAAACACGGGATGCAATATGAGTATTTCTCAGACACTTCCGATCCGTTACTAATAAATGTAGCCTCGTAGCTGAAAAGACCATTCATTGAGATGTTTACATAATACAAATAAGATTGATTGAATTCATACCAGTAATAATCTTCATCCTTTCCAATAGTGCACATCGGCTTTCCCTGACAGAAGATTGACAAAGGAGTGTAGCGTTTCCACATCCCACAACAGTATCCGAGTTGAACCATGAGAGGGTTGAACAAGGTCACGAATAGTTCAGACAACTAAAGTAATTATTAATCAATGTTACAGTAATCCATACTCACCGCAGTACATAACTTGAACACTCGTGAATGCTTTCTGTTATACAGCCACGCATTGTCGAACATGAGATACATGTCATCACAAAACTCCCATGGATCACTGTATTCGCCAGAGACGAGTTTGTCATTGATCGTCTGAATTCTCAGCAGACTTTCGCTGCTTTTATTTCAAAAGCGTCGATATGAAATATAAAGATAAACTCACACTGAGATCCATGGGAATCTTGACGACATCGAAATAATCAGGAATATGTAGGGCGACAGGATCTACCGGTTGCTAAAGTAGGCACTATTATCAATCCTTCTAGCTAATTCAAAGTAATCACAGGGATAATAGGAGGATCAACTAGCCTTGAATGGGAGACTATCCGGGCATTGATCGAGACGGGAGAGTACAGGTTGGAGGGCAGAGATCAACACTTCCAGATCCATTGCATGTTCCGATCCCATTTGTGTAATAAGGCTGAAATTTACAACGATCTGTGGGGGAAATTATGCGAATGTGAACAAAAAATATGGCTCTCTATTCGTTTGGTTGATGGAATATATTTAAAAATAAATGGAAGAACGCCATTCTCCCGCCAAATAATTTTTATTATTTCGTGCCTTTGAATATTCGTTCCTCTGACCGTGCGGTGCAGGAATATGAATGGGCGTACACATAAGTCGCAGGGTTACAATTCACAAATTACATTCTAAGAGGCTCAGGGCTTTGACCTCTTGAAAATCCACTGATCTTCTGAACCAGCAGTTCAACCAACCATTTATTCTCTTCATCTCAATACCCGCTGGTCATGCAAGAACCAAATAGAGTAATCCGATCTCAATCCGATCTGATCTTCTTTTAAGGGTTAAAACCCCCTGGCAACTTCACAGTCAATAAAACGCAGACGGTGGCATCCGAGTGTGTCCGATCCGGTGGGTATCCATCTTCCAGTTGTTCAGTCGCTGCAATCTCCCCTCATCATGGACTACGAACTTCTCTTCAACTCCAACGAGATGCTGCCTATCGTCAACTGCATGGATACTGTGGAACCGCAATTGAGGTTCGTTTATTTTTATAATCGTTGTTTTTTCTCGTTCGCCCTAGCTTCCAACCTTCTAGCCGATTCAATCGTATCGACAGAAAAAAAACGACGGAAAAATGAATGAATGAATCAGAATTTAAATTCTAAAATATTTGATTTTCCAGAATGATGCCCTCTGCACAACAAAACATCGCACGGCAGCACCCAACCATCAACGGAGACTGGCTGTCGGAGGTTCGCCCGAGGAATAAGTACGTTTCTTTACAAAATTCGAAATATATTATGTTTTGTTTCTAATGGCATTTTGATTGATAATTTTCATTTCCAGGTGCACCCGTCTCTTCTCTCGCGCTTGCGCCACTTGTCTCACGGAGACTCCGCGTCGACGCGTCGTTTTCACGCGTTGCGGTCACGCGATCTGCCGCGACTGCGCGGATACGACCGCGTGGGAGGCGCGAGTGCTCCAGAGTGAGATCCGATGCCCAATCTGCGAGGAGGAGGGAGAGTTCGTGACGCTGAGAGAAGATGAGGAGAATGGAGAGAAGTGAGGCATATTATTACATTAGAGTTGGAACATCTCTGTTTTTCCCAGGCCACTGACTGACCTGATTCTCGTTTTTCATTGAATTATTTCCAGCTCATCGATCGGCTTCTCTCGTCAATGCCTTATCTGCGTCGCCGATTCCCCTTCTCATCGTGCATTCTTCGTTGAGTGCGCCATCTAATCTGCATCGATTGTGCATCGAATTTGAAGAAAACAGTGAAGAATGAGGATAGAACTCTTTCCTGCCCTTTCTGCAGAAGTGAAGGAGGAATGAAGCAGTTAGACGAGGCAGAATATGATCAGTAGATTCTTTACCTCTCAGATTCTCTTTCTTATTGACTCATACATAGTACTAATTATATTCATCATTGTGTTTGTTTGATAATGTTGAATAAACAAATAATATAATTTCTGGATTGATTACGCATCTAAATGTGAACAATGACCATTACAAAAACTAGGCACAGTGTCGTTCAAGAAAAGTGTGTCCGAGTTCAAAAATTCAATTTTTTTTAGATTTAGAGCTTGTTTAGAGTTTCAAATACTTCGGCAGGTCAACATTATCAACCTTATCAGTGTCTGTAATTATTATTCTATGAATTTTCCTGAACTGTTGATTTTGCAATAGGTCAGTCCAAACTCTCCTTTCGTTGCTGTAATATTTGTAGCCTTCCGATCTCGTCAGATAGTATATCAGTATATCAGTCAGATAGTATATAATATTATTCTTATTCGCATAAATGTTTCTTATCTGGTGGCATCCGGTAAGATCGGGTGCACCCGATTCAGAAGGATGAAAAACGACTCTCTGCATTTCACAATTACTATTCCACTTCACTCGTTGCTCGCCCTCGCATTCTACCATGGACAACAATTATGCGCCTGCTGTCGATAATTTACCCCAGCCATCAACGGAACTGGAACGATTGAGGTTTCGTTTTTTAGTGGAAAATGCTATTTCAATCCCAATTCAAACTTATGCTATCAGTGTTTTTTTGTGTTAGCATTTTTAATGATTGATTATTTCAGGACCGAAAAGCGTCGTGAGCATCTCATATTCATGGATCAAGTACGCGATTCTCAACAATGAATCGTCGATAGACGACTGCAAGAGTTGAGAATGGAGTTTCAGCAGCAGCATGAGGTCCAGCTTCAAATACTCGAGATGGCTCATGAAGAAGAGATGGAGGAATTGGAGGAGAAATATCGTAGCGGGTCCAACTTTGATCTGGAAGAGAGTGTAGAGGAGAATCCTTCACGAGAAACTGATCAAGAATCAGAATTCGAGCAGGATGAAAATGAAAATCAAGAAGAGCTAAGAAGTGAAGAGGAGAGTCCCCCTGAGTTTCTGAGAATTGTCAACGAGTTCAATAACATTTCTGCAAATATTCGCCAAGAGCAAGCTCAAGTTGATGAATCTTCTATGGACTGGGAGACGGATTCAGAATTTTCTGCTTCCGAGGAGGAAGAAGCGCAAGAGAAAGAGAATCGCGAGCTAATCGAAAGGCTAAAAGAGGAAAATGATCAGTGGTGCGTTTTTACAATATTATTTCCGACTTTCGAGACGACCTGTAATCAAAATAACTAATAAGATATTATTTCAGCGCCGACCTCGCCCTTCGCTTCACTCGCACATGCCGTATATGTCTGTCCGATTCTCCCCATCAACGTGCAGTCTTCTCCAAGTGTGGCCATATTGTCTGCCTTGCTTGTGCGATGGAAATGGAAGTGAGTGCGAGAGTGCAGAGGAGGGAAGTGGACTGTCCATTCTGTAGATGCGAAGGACCGTTTGTCAAGTTGTTCGAACAAGTGGAAGACGATTCGTAATGATTCCAAATTTGTTTCTAAGTTGTTCAGTTCTAAAATTATGAATAAAATCTATTGCATATTGTGAATTGACAGACACACACTTATTCAAATATTATGAATTTGCCGATAAATAGCCAAAACAGACGCTCAGTGGGTGATTACTACTCGGAATACACTCTAGGCGGGTCCAATTTGAGAGGGAAGTTGTTTGCGTTCAAATCGTCAGTTTCATTATGCGAATGGTGACGACGAATCCGTCAGCAGACTGCTCTTCCTCCGGCGATGATTCATTTGAATTAATTTTTTATTTTCAACGAGCTTTCTGATTTATTCCTCAACTATTTTCCCGATAATGAGCCTGTGATTACTATGTATGTACAAGCATTCAACAAATTGATAAATTATTCACTTCAGCTGACCAAAAATTGCAATAATCAACGAGATAATTAGCAATTAACTCCTTATTTAATCCTGTTCTGCGATTGAACTCTTGACCAATATATGAATTTTAATAATTTCATATTGGAAAGTACATTGCGAGAATACTGGATTACTTACTTCATTAGCCATTGCACTTCGCTAATTAAATCCCTTCTCACTCTATAAAAGGTCTTCCCGTCACTCTTTCCTCCATTCGTCTTCAACTTTTCGCCCGCGCGCTCCTCTCCTCCTTCGACTCATCTACAGTGCGCGGGTAAGCTTTCTCCTCCCCCGGATCCCAACCTACAGTACCCGACGGGACCCTACCGTCGCCTACCGTACCCTACCGTCGCCTACCGTACCCTACCGTACCCTACCGTATCCTCCCTGATTCAGGATGCGTTTGCTCGTGCTCTCATCCGTCCTTCTGGGCGTCGTCGTCATTGAAGGCTTCGTTATTGACAGGTAGGTACTCCTCCCTGATCTGTACTCCGAGGCTACCGTAACCCATCCATGTGCTGATCGTACTCTTTCAGACCCGACAAGAGAGCGGCCGAAGTGCCTTGTCGCTGGAAGCTGTGCAAACCGGAAAAGCGTGAAGCCGAGCTCGAGCCCAACTTTGCCGTTGGAAGAACCAACATGAGGTTGGATCCACAGTCCCTGATCCTGTGACTACCGTAACCCACACCATCGTTTCAGACCTGGACCTGGCAAGCGAGAGGCGATGGAGGAGGCACCCTGCCGCTGGAAGCTGTGCGGCACGGGGCGAAGAAACGGAAAAGGAACTCGTGAGGCTGATGATGAGCCCTGTTGCCCTACCACCGAATCACCCGTCGAAGCTTGATAAACTATATTTATGGTATTCTCATCGGGCATTGACACCTAATCAACGGAAATTGATCGTTATTTGCTGTTCCAAGATTCTATGAATGTATTTATGTATTAGCTTCTATTTTATTCGCACATTCAAAGCGGTTCTGGTGTCGATCTAATGCAAATTCATCAACATATTCCTCAAATAATCACTGAGCATTCTCCGTTCATTCTCAACGCTTTTCTCCTTCCTTCTCGGTCTCTCGTCCCTCCCAATGGTTGGCTCTTCACTTCTTCACGTTTGCTCAGCTGTTATGAGCATACCTAATTTTTTCTTAAAATCTAGCTGTTGAAAGTAGAACTCTCCGTAGACTTCTTCTAACTGCACTAGTTTTGCAGCTTCCTTCGAGGAAAAAACTCATCTACTATTCAAAACCCAAAATCAATGATCTGGCGAATGGAGGTTTCTCGTGCGAGATGCGATTCGAACTGGGAATCGATTGGTAAGCATCTATTAGATTCTCCGAGTTTACTTATCTAAATTTAAATTATCTTTTTCTCTGCAACATTGATTGCATATCATTTTTTGATCTTTGCAAATAAACTGCTTAACTTGAAACAGTTGATCATTCATCATTCAGGCGTGTAGTGTTGAAGAAGAAGGATGTGGATGGGAAGGAGATGCTGGTGGCTACCGTATACGGCATTTATCGTAACAACAACGGCATCTCTCAGTTTGATTGGAATGCAGATATGGACAAGCGCATCATCATCCACAGCGACGACCGTGATCGCACCTTCAAGAAGAATCTGGTCAGACGTAGGAAAAATCAACGTTTCCGATCTGTTGAATAATTTGTTCTGTTGTAATATCCGATCCTTTTTTGTCGCCAATCAGCAAAAAGAGCACCAAACCAACACAAGGGTGGCAAATTTACTGGTATTTGCGTTGGAGCGTGGTTATATTGGCATCTAAACACTACCAAATTGTCCCTAGAAAAGCGTGTTACTTGAATATTCCCATTCAGCCTTCGCTGCCGATCGGAAACTACGACTTCCAAACATTGAACCTCATCGATTGGGCTGATCTGGTCGATCCATCCAACGTAAGGAATACGCGTTTTCACGTTAACATTCTCCCTCACATGCTCCTTTCATCGCATTTTATCGTACGGAATTTATATTCCGGAACGAATACGAGATTGTACGGTATTGTACGGTATTTATGAATACAAGTTTCAAAACACCCCAAATGCAATTTCCTGACTCATTTTTGTGGTCATTCAACTCACAAGGCATGGTTACACCTTATATAATCATTTAAAAATTGTATTATATTAAAAATACAGAGAAAATCGATAATCAAGTACGGCGTTGTGGGCACACAATGTGCGTGGGTATGTGTGTATTTTCACATTTGCTCTCTTTTGGACTTTTGCAACGTTTCGCCACGTTTTCTTTGTTTGATTTTACTATTTCATGA
>LS485137.1:7737-20180 GCA_900490705.1 Pristionchus arcanus | reverse complement strand
ACGCAGCGGCATCTGAAGAGGGGACGAGGAGAGGGATGCGGAGGTGAGAGCAAGCTTTTAGGCTTCCCTTCGTAAATTCTGTGGTATTATTGGTATGAAAACAGTGAATCGTCTATTAGTGATCATGGATAGATAGCAGAGGGTTTAGGAGAGGGTTGTGGCGGGTGGTGAATTTTTGGAGTGATTAGAATGTGCAATTTTTGGCGTAAACGCAGCTGGCCTGAAGAGGAGATGCGGAGGTGAGAGGTTCCGCCCACTTATGCCTTCAGTCTTGTGATAGTATAGCGTTTTTGAAGCAATGCCCTCAGTTTATCACTGTTCTGAACTAGAAACGAGATTTTTGAGGAGAGGTGCGGCGACAATGTGGCGGGGCAAATTTTGGAGCAATTGAATCTGTATTTTCAGTTTACAGAGGGGGCGAGGAAAGGGATGCGGAGGTGAGACGCACTTATTAGGTCACGCCCACTTTTAGGTTCTGCGTAATTTCTGGCTTGCGTTGTGATAGCATTTGGTCTTTGATACGAAAAAGACGCGCCGTGAATTCCATTAGTGCTCTTGGATGGGTAGGAGACTTTAGTACAGAGGTGCGGCGGGAATGTGGCGGGTGAGGTGAAGGCGATTAGAATTAGTACCTTTGACGCAATGGCTGGAGCTGAAGGGGTGGGAGGCGAATGTGAAGTTTCGCCACCTTTTCAAAGGTGTAGCACTTTTAGGCCATTCTCGGTCAACTGTACTTATTGTTAGCGTTGGGCTTTTGAACCGGAATGTGCGCAATGTATCAGTGCTCTTGGATGTATTCGAGGCTTTAGGAGAGAGGTGCGACGAGAATGCGGCGGGTGATGAATTTTGCACACGCATTTATTAAGCATATAAAATCATCTACCGCATGCTACTTAGTTTTGTGGCGATACATCCTAGTTTTTGCCTTTGGGAGACTATACACATTTAGCAAAGGCCAGCAACTAAGATAGGACTTGAGGGAATGGTACATCATGATAATGACAGGACATCCTGACAGTTATTAAGCGAGTTGGATTGTATTTGTTTAGCTTTGTGCGCAGAAAATTTCGCAGGATTTACTGAATTCATATTTAGCCACATGACTATGAGCAAATAGTGCAGCTGCAATGCGCCCAGTGATAGTTTGCAGCTACTTAAAGAAGGAGTAAACCCAATATTTTCTCACATAGACTGACTACGTGGAGCAATAGGTAATGGTTCAAAGATCAAAAATCAGTTTATGCGAAGTTGCAAAAATTTCTCTGAGCATAGTTACTGATTTTTAAAGTTTTGAACTCCGCGCAGGGTAATTTATGCATACTGTAGGTTTTCAACCTGATATTGATTGATTGGGAGAGGCTAACGAAAAAAGAAACCAGCAAGAGAGATTCGCCTTGCTCGGGAATCGAACCCGTGCCAGTGCGTAGTCTAGTCAGCGAGCTATACCACTACACCACAAGGACAGATGGGTGAGGGGTGCTCGCGATAGTATACATGGACGGGAAAGGTACTCTCCACTGATTCAGACGGGTATTCTCCTCTCTTTGACTTGATTTCTCCGGTATTGAGTTCCAAATAGGTCACCTACTGAATTCCCTGCTAGGCTCCTAGCTAGCAAAATAGTAGTAGTCGAACTAGGTGGCCTAGTAGGAAATAGCCGAGAGGAGAGCTTATACTAGGTGGCCAGCTAGAAGTGCGGATTACGGTAAGAAAAATCGTCTTTCGTATTTTTTGTTATTCGATGCACGTTGAATTGATCATATTCGAATTTATTCTTTCAACATCAACGTGAATCAATATGAGACAACAATTTAACACGAGAAAAATTAGCGAAAAGGAGATTACAATTCTTAGCATCGATACGACAACTATGAATAGAATGAGCTTTAAAAAATATACATAACCACCGAAATCTGCAGTGTATGTCAAATGAAATGCAAACAGCAATATGTACATCAATCTACACTCGAAATATCTCTATACAGGACCATAGCTCGGGATTTATTCAGTAATCTACCGTAACCTAACACGATAGAAAATCAAACAACAATTCTTCGCCTTTTCGAATATCTCTAGTTGACAAAGAAAAGTATAGTAAAGGCGACACTATGGTGACTATCCTAAATGGGATACCATAACGGACTCCGGCGATTCCGCCCCTCGGTCGATAGGTGGTATACGGTAGCCACCGTTGAAGGGCTATCAGCCAATCGATAATGTCCATGTCGATGTATTGCACGTTGTCTGGAATGAAATAGTTTGATAATCATAATCAGAAATTACTGTGATATCAATCTATGCACCAATTCACAAACCGTCCGACCATGGAACACAAAATCACAGAGTGCACGCTATTTCCAGAAATTGAAATATGGCTGGTTTTCTATCTAAATTTGAATTCTAAACCATTTGATTACTCGTAAAAACTTAAGTCAACGACTAGGAGAATATTGATTACTAACACAGAACAACCAAACCAAAACCGGACAATTTGTAAGTTCAGTATAATTGAAAGCCTTTCTTTCTATGTTGCAGTGGAAACAAGGGGATTGGCCTATCAAAATGACTTACATGAAGAAGGGGCGTCTCGACGACCTCGCGAAGCTTCTCAATCTGCTCGGCGCAGCCTCCGGCGTCCGCGTACGTCAGTCCGGCTTCTCCTCGAACTGAATCACTATGATTAGATGATTTTTGAATCACCATGAATAGTAATTTTAAAATCGCTTGAAGTTCATCGTGAACCAATCGAGATCGCTATCTATCAGGATAACATGAAACACAAAATTATCATGGTAAATATGGGTATAAAATTGATACAACGGTATCAGTGATACGTTGGAGTTTCAATTTAGCGCGTGTTTGATTAATTTATATATTTTAATCGATAAACCACCGTACCTGCATCATGGTGACGCTGGGGTCGATCTTGGCGGGCAGGGGTAGGTGAATTTGGTACTTGTTCCTGTCCACACCCACACGCATGCCTTCCTGTAATGCCATTTCGATATTAATATAAATAAAATGCAATTTTTAAGCAAAACTGGTGCGCACACAAGTGTGGAAACAATCGTGGCAAATTTAATGGTTTCAAATAGTTAGCTTAATCAATACACACCTCGATATCGGTAGGTGCAACCGTTTCAGCCAGGTCAACGACGAATTTGGCGAACTGTTTGACGTTGATCATGTATCTGAATGGGTAACGGTAATAAAAAACAAGATATTATAACTTTGAAATGCTTATTGAATATGTAATATTTATTCAATTTTATAAATAAAGCCCACCTTGGGTCCTGTCCCTCGGCGGTGATGATCTTCGTGCAGCAAGCGACCTGAATATTCATTTGATTAGGCTAATAACAACCACGTCCAGTAACCACGATAAAATGCATATTTCACTCAAATTGAGGCAACTTAGTACCTGAAGAGGCTGCTCCTGCTGCATTGCCTGCTTGTCGGAGGCAATGTCCCAGAGGGCGGGTGGTGCCAGTCCGGTGTCGGACTCCTTCACGCCGGACAGTTCGCTGACCTGAATTATAGCAACTCAAATTTAAGTTGTAGTCATGGTTTGAAACGTAAATCTCGCTTGTGAATTTACAAAACCATTGCCAAAATGACTTTCCTGGATCCTATTAAATATCAGGTCGAATCGCTTTATTTCAGCTTCAAACACGGATGTGGATTGCTGATAATATCAGTTTCCTTGATGGCATACACACAGAAGTTAGATTAGCGAATCCATTCAAGCTAACTTTAGCGCAATGAATGTAATTTCAGTAAAAAATAGACCAACTAAGAATAAGAAGGTCGATTTTATAGGGAAAGTTAGTAATTGCACGTTGATTGAAACGAAAATCGTTAAACCAACCTTCTTGACGCGTTCAGGACGGCTTGAGGACGGCAATGTCGTTCTCATCGAGTGCTGAAACTAGCCTTGCTTAGCTGAACCAGGCGAAAATCGCGATAATTAGAGTATAAATAGCACGGCAATTGTTGCAAAATGACGGCAATGGATTATCTTATACAATTGAACGATAACCTTACATTTAGACTAAGTAACTTTCACATTTTTTAACACAAATAAGCCCTGGAAACGGCTGAAACGGCTAGGAACATGCAAAAGGAGGCGAACAAGATGCGAAAACGAAGCTAGTTCCTAGCTAGTGGCCTAGTTCAACGTGATCAGTGATACAAGCCTACTCTAAGGGATAAAGAGATATCCCCAGTTATTCGTAACAAATAATTGAACAGGAAAACACGAGCAAAACGACGGCGCGATCAATAAAACAACAAAAAGTGACTTTGAAAAAGTCTCGCAATCGACGAAGGGATTACGGTAAGAAAAAAGTTCAAACTGCGATATTGACCGCGCGGGGATTTCGTGGCGAGACTCATGAGGTTTACTCCTTCTTTAATCCTGAACTTTTTTGCAACACTACATTGATTCCATCGATTCATGCACCGCACACCCGCTTCTTGAGTCAGCCGTGCAACGCGAATGGGCCTCGTCGAAAATTTGTCATGAAAGAAAATTGTATTTTTTGTGATTGTTAAAGCAATGCTGGGATTCTCGGATGCCAGGTGCAAACAGCATGCTATGAGTAGAGTGTGCAGCTAGAAAGCGCCTGCCTTAGCTTACTGAGCGCGTACTATGGTTAGCTGTATGGTCACCAATTCAGAGAAGCACTGATTGCTTCCTGCATTGCTTACTACCCTTTGCCCATGTGGTGCGGCGGAGAAGTGGCGATACGAATTTCCCAGCAACGCATGACTATTTTTTGTCGAAGGCGACCTGCGACGTACTGATTACCGCGTGCAAACAACGGCTTACGTGCAGGTAGTGCAGCGAGAGGGCACCTGCTCGCTTAATATGTGAGCGTTTTTGCTAGTTTTTAGTTTTGTGGCAATCACGTTCGGTGCACGACTGATCGTACCCTACGAAGACCTGCCTTTGACTGTGTGGTGTTGCGGGAAAGTGTCGGGACTGTGAGTACTTCGTGCAAACAACGATCATTGAGCAAGTAGTGCAGCGATAATGCACTCGCCTTTGCTCACCCTGCGCGTTCAATTGTTAACTGCTTGGGAGCCAGAAGGAGAAACGGTACTGATCGTGACTTGCAAGGACTTGGCTTTCAGCAAGTATTGCAGCGGAAAAGGGGCGGGTGAATTTGCTCATTTACAATTGGATTTATTTTGTCTTCTAATAACATATTCATGGAACTCACTGACTGAAGCATGCACTTTAAGGAGGTGGCGTGGCGAGAGAGTGCGTTATTAATTCGTGATTATTTGCATTTGTATGTGAGTTTTTTTTGTGAGTAGGTGCAAGAATGCGAGTACTATCAATTCCCTCAAAGAACACTGCTTCATGAGTCAGCAGTGTAGCGCGAGTGGGCCTCGTAGGAGTCGTAGCGCTGATTTAATTGGTTTTTGCTGTGGTAATCAGCGTATGACTTGAAAGAGTTTTCTCGCAAGCATCTTTCCTTGAGCAAGTGGTGCAGCGGCGAAGTGACGGGACGATTTTGAGCACTTTGAATTTTGCTTTTGTAGCCAGCGAGACATAAATTGATTAATACAAGCACGTATGAGTCTTTGATCCGGAGGTGCAGCTAGAAAGCGCCCAGACAATTTTTTTTCTGTGAGTTTTGTTTGGCCAGCGGAAGTCATCAGAATTAATCCATCCAATTCGCACTGATTCTTGAGTATGGAGTGCAGCGCAAACTTGCCTACCTCGAAAAGCAAAAAAAAAAATGTTTTGCAATAATTACAATGTTTACCGTTGCAGTCCCAGCAGAAGATCGCTCGTCCTCCTCCGCGTCCCTCTCCACCAGCCACAGCTACACCACGACGGAGGAGAAGGTGAGAAGCAGGGTTCAAATACGTAAGTCATAAAACCCAAGATGTGGTATGCTATTGCAAAATTGTGAAGGCTATTGTACTTGTGGTGGTAAGGTTTCTGGTAATTTCCTCCGTTTTTGTCGATCGGTAGTATGGTTTTCTCTAATTTTTGTTCAAATTGGCCTAAAAATGTGGCCTGCATAGGTGCTTTCGGGAGCGGTTTTTTTTTGGTTGAATCGTGGAGTGAGAAGTGGAACATTGGAAGGGAAATTTGGCACCCGCTGATTTCGTGCAAGTGCGAGAGCTCATATTGGCTAGGGAAAGTGACGCTCAATGGATTTCGCGCAAATTTGAGTAATATAGATGCAATTATTTTCATTTCACTTTATCAGATATGCTACAGTATACGAAGTTACCGTATCCCTAGATTATCGATTTTCCATCCTACCGTATCCATTATCGATTTTCCAGTTGGAGCCGCTGGCGGCCGCGTTCACGGACGACGATGAGTTGATCGTGCTCGACGTCAAGCAGCCCATCAAGAACATTCTCGAGCTATTCTTCGGTGAGGGAGATTACGGTAGATTACATTAGTGAGCAATCGATGGCTGGGTTTATTTAGAGGATACAGTAGCTGAGGTATTACTGTAGTTAGATGTTTTTAGTAATACTTTCGGAAGACATTCAATCCCATCGGGCAAGAACAGATCTCTTGAATACCATACGTTTTAAAAGGTGATAAGACATTTCGAAAAATCAACTTCGAAAAAGGACGTTTCGCAAAATTTTCGTCCGCGACGCGACCGCAACGCAGAGCGCGCACACTCCTTTAGAAGCTATTTTCGCACTAATAAACTATTTTTTTCTAATTAGTAAATATCAATTCTAGTTCGTACGGACTAGTAGAACCCGATAATGCTAGTAAAATTACTTGAAAATGTATATCGAACGTTCCGAAATCTGGATTTTGCGAAGTGTCTTTTTTCGAAACGTCCTTTTTCGGATTATATTTTTCGAACTGTCTTACCATCGATTTGTAACACGAACGACGTATGTCAAGGTGTTGTGAAACGGTAATATTGAAAGTGAGGGATGAAGTTTCTCTTCTGTCATGTAAAGCATTATTTTTGTCAACAACATACCCAGCTTGCATTGTTGTAAATCACAATTATTCGAGCTATCTTAACATCGTGAAACATGAATCTCAGATGGTGGTGTAACCGAAACTTACCTACCGTTACTTTTCCTATTTCGCTTTCCTAAAGTTTCCTTGCTAATTTGACAAACTCTCATACGAATAATGACTTCAATAACATCCCCAATAAAATTATTTCATTTTCAGTTCGAGGCGGATCGTCGTTCGATCATCATCACCATCAACTCGTTCGACACGGAACTGAGCAAGGACGACAGAGAGAAGCTGTATCCGAGATGCGGAAAGCTCTATCCCGAGGGTACGTCTTATGTGTGTATTTTTGATATTTCAAGTTAGGAAGAAAAAGGAAAAATGATGCTTCAACAAATGGCGATAGGGCAGGTGATTCTTTAATAGACAATTTCTGACTATCTGCCAGTGGAAACATATCCTGAACTCTCCCTAGTATTTCGATGGTGAATTAGGACATCATGATCGATGTAGCCCCAGATTAGCGTACTACTCTTTTTCCCTCGTATGATCGTGGTTTCACTTCTTCCCTTTACTCCCTCCTCTCTGCAGGTCTGGCTGGTCTGGCTCGTGCCGATGACTACGACCAGGTCAAGCAGGTCTGCGAGTTCTACTCTGATTACAAGGTGGGCTATTTTAAAAAAAAAAATTCTTGTTGTGTATACAATGATCGTATCAGTAACTACACCGTAGGTATTATGATTGTCTTGAATATTTCGTGAAACTTAAATATGGAGGGACTTTCATTGAGAAACCAAGGGAACATTGATTAAATAGTTTCTCAAATTGTAAAAATCACATTAAGTGCACCATTTCCTCTTTAATTATGCGAGATTGATGAAACATGAAAGTCGTACTTTCCAATTCTTAGTTTGTAATTCATTGTCTCTTGTAGGCGCTCTTCGACGGATCGGGCAACGCCGCCGGTGAGAAGACTCTGGAGGACAAGTTCTTCGAGCATGAGGCGAGCATATTTATTACTATTTACTATTTTATTTATTAATTGTTTTATCCCGAGATGCTTCATGACATTGTTGCAATAATATGGTGGACAATGATTATGACTTGCTGAAACACAGATCTTATGGGTGTAATTTTTTTCCTCGACCATCGTCAACTTGAGAGTACTTGTAGAATCTCTGGGAGAGCTATAGAATTTCTGCGGAAAGTTGGGAGTTATTCTGTATTATTTTTTAAATAAAATAATTTATTTAAATTATATTATCATTTCCAGCTGCGCAACGACGAGGAGATCGCGCGTCGCATGCACGCCGAGGAGAAGCGGGAGCAGGCCCGATCCAGATCCGTAAGTGGGGAAGGAGTGAGCTAGACGCGCCGGGTTTGAGAATAATATGGCTTCAAATAGACAAGGAAAGATGAACGCCGAGGAGAATAGGGGGCAAGCCCGATCGAGATCCGTGAGTGGGGATATTGGGGAGGGGATGTGCGCTAGACGCGACGGGTTAGAAAATAGGAAGGGGAGGACGGGTTCCGGACAGAATTAGGGAGCTCGAGATGCATACAGAGGAGAAACGGGAGCAGGCCCGATCCAGATCCGTAAGTGGGGGGTATTGTGGAGGGGATGTGCGCTAGATGCGCCGAGTTAGAAAATAGGAAGAGGAGGGACGGGTTCCGGACAGAATTAGTGAGCGCAAGATCCACGCCTAGGAGAAGAGGGAGCAAATCCGATCTAAATCCGTAATTGGGGGATATTGTTAAGAATACGGTGCGAGTTCGATGCGGCGGGTTAGAAGATATGAAAAGGGAAGAGCGGTGAGTTGAAGTAATGGGTGAAGGGTTACGTTAAGGTATCGATAAAGAAATAAGATCGCGAACAATGAGAAAGAGAGTATTAGGGACGAGGGCGCGTGCTGAACGTGCCGGGTCGAAAATGAGAGAGAGTAATGCTGATTGTTTGGGCAAAGGAGTGGGTGATCGTGGGAGGTAAGCGCCGAATGTGAATCAGTGGTTGGATGAGTTTGGGAACCGATGAGTTATCGCGACCATGGAGGAGTAGGATATTCATGAAGCGTGCGCGTGCAGAAAGTACCGGGTTAGAAAGAACGTGATCGTTCGAAGAACAGAACAAGTGTGCATGGAAATTGAGTGCGAAATGGCGGAATTTGCGACCTAATTTGTTCTGGTTTCGCATGCAGAACAAGTTTAAAATGCGATTGGCTGTTTTGTTATATAATATTCTTGGTTGGGAAAAATCAAATAATCGATCACGGAGTGCGGCATGCGTTTCAATAATTTAAAAAAAAGTTTTCACATTGGAAATTTTACCCTGCGCGTTCTTGCTTCGCCCGGGTTCCAAATGCCAAGAGTGTAAGCAGCGCAGATAGTGATAGTCTGCGATATATCAAACAACTGCCATTGATGAGAATACGAAAGCGACAACGTCGTTGTTCTGAAGGTTACGGTACCAACTAGAGATTTTCAAGAGAGTACGGTAATTACGCAACGGTAGGCAGATGTTGGTGTTATTGCGACCAAGCCTGTTCTGGTTTCGCACGCACGTCATATTTCTACATTTGTTCATGGAATTTGGCTTTGCTTTAGTGAAATGTGTTTCGGGATTTTTTGTCCGCGTGCATTCATGTTTTCTGCAGTTGACAAATAGCAAGTTCACGAGCACTAACAATATTGTCGATAGCAGCCATCGATAAAAATGTATACAAGAATATTTCACGGGGTTGCATAATATTAATATTACATAATAGCTCGGGATGAATCGGTATTGATTCGGTTACCGTATCCTATCTCTTGCAGAGCTCCCCGACCGACTCGTTCACCGCCGATCAGATCAAGGCGGTGCGCATGCTGCGCGGCAAGTACCCGGCCGCGGACCCGGAGCGGATCGCGGACCTGTTCAAGGACATGGGGTGAGTGCTAGGCGCGCCGGGTTAGAGAACATTGGATCTTTGGGAGCCCGCTGGCAACCAGGGCGTGAAAAAAGGTCATTGGGTTTTTGACTGGGGAAATTCGTGATTCGCGTGGTCATCTTAATGAAGCAAAGAAGTAGGAACTAATAGACCTGCGAGCTGCATAATCTAAAAAAAACTCCTGAATGCCCTCCTGAACTCCTCATTGCTAATGATTCCTCGGCCTTTTTGACCGAAGAGCGAGCATAGGGAAATTGGAGAATTAGACGATTGTTAGTTGACTGAGTCCCGCAAGATTCGTGATCCGCGCAGGGATGTCGAAGCTGCAGTAAAGTGCCAACCAATAGCAAACTGCTAGCGACCACTCAATTATTGACTCCTGGAAAGCTGGCGTTTCACGAGTGTATGATATGGATGAGTGGGCCCTAGTTTCAGTGTAATTAACAATGGCAATTCAAAGAAAATAAATTCAAAGTTCCAGTTTCGACGTGACGCTCACGCTCTCCGTGCTGGCGGAGCAGTTCGGCCAGGCGGCGCCCGGTAAGTAGTAGATCGATAATTCAGGGGTACGGTAGTCAGTCGATTGTGTGGTACTTGGGGATACGGTAGCTGGCTGATCGATATTTTTGGGGTACGGTATTTCGAAGAAGTTGCTCGCAATCAATCACCACTAGCAACACCGAAACGACCTTAGCAATATCTTGAAACCTAAATATGCAGTTGTGCAATTGCTCCGTAATTGTTTTTCGATAATGGGGCGTGGGGTGCGGCATCCGTAGAGTAGACAGGTTGAGTTGTTACCGTGTTACCACGAAGGAATCGATCTATTAATGGGAAGATTACGGTAGCTGAGACCTCTCTTTTCGTTGCAGGACCTGCGCACACTCTTCCGACGCCCGTGTACGCGCCGGCCCCGCCCACGCTCATGTCCGTCGCTGGCGTGAGTGGTTATTGATTGATCTTTGATCTCCCCAGGCGCAGTGGCTTACACGTTGATGAGTCATTGTGTGTAGGCACCTTACTGGTGTGAAATAGATGATCTTTGATCTTTGGAGTAGTGAAAATTAGGGCAAACGAATTTTTGTTTCTGAGGAGTACAATTGGCGAGCATGTGTTTCACATGGAGGGTTTAGGTCAGGGAATAGTAGGTGCGGGGATAACTGATCGGTGTGCCGGTTTAGAATTTCGATTATTGCATCCTGGGAGATGGACGTTTCACGAGTGTCTAATTTTTATGAACGCGCTGCGTGCACAATGATGACTCAGTATATCCGCTATGTCGAAATAACACTCTTTCTTGGCTCCCACTGGACGTTTGGGTTGCACGAGACAGTGATGAGGAGAGGTGACGTGAACGTAGCAATGTCGAAGTGAAGGCAACGGTTCAGAATATCGGTATTTTCCCCGGAATCTTGACGTCTCATCAATGAGCAACATTCGCGAATGAAGGGATATGATGATCAGACCGATATTTCCAACATTTTCCTGGAACTTCGCGGTTTCACATGCAAGTAATGAGGGCAAATATGTGGAGCTGGCAGTGATTGTATCTCGCTTCATGCAATAATAATAATAATGAAGAGGCAAAATACCTACTCGGGCCTTGTCCTCCGTATTCGCGCGATGCTGTATGTATTTATTGATTATCTTGCTAGAAACGTTGTCTTTTTTGTCTGGGGATGTTCGTGTTTCGAACGGGGTTCAAAGTCCCGGAAGTAGTGGTCTCGGGGATATATCTGCAGTCGCTCATGGATCCCACCAATTTGTTTTGAATCCAAGGGAAGTTTAGCGCTTCACGAGTTTTCGATACTCGGGATAGATTTGCATTTTAGATTGAAATGGCAATGCGGGTACTAGGGTTGGCAAAATGAATCTCTACATTGAATCTGAATCATTCCGCGTTGAATCGCGCGGTCAAGAGATTCAAATGAATCGATTCGTTTGAATCGAGATTCATTTGAATCTCTACTTTTGAATCATTGAGATACGGTCGGATTTTCGATCAACAAAAAATACTCCCGGGTAGTTTTTCATGCTTGTTCATACGTCTTAACTTTTGGAATCATAATCTCTTGCCGTTAATTAATTATCAAATATTTAATATTTTTTACTTCGTACTTTGAACCTCCGAACCGAGATTGTAAAGTTTAGACTGTCGTAAAAAAATTATCTATCATTGGAATTGCCATCAGGCATGAAATTTGGGTAAATTCGAAGACTCGAATGCGAAAAAAATGGTGGAATCCCATTGAGGTATGACAACTATGTGTCGTCAATACTCGAAAAACAGCGTCAAAAGAACGTATCATCATATCAAAAGCGATTCATAGTAGACGACACATCATTTGGCTCGAGTAAAAATTCGGCAAAAGATTAGCCGTCTGCGGGAGTCGAACCAGCCTCGTCAATTACGTTCTAGCGAAAGTAAAGATTCAACTGAATCTTTCAAAGATTCGAATGAATCTTCATTTTGCTCTCGTCCTCTCTCTCAGATTCATTCCGCTCTCTATTTTGCGCGCCGATCCGGTCGATAGAGATTCTTTTTGCCAACCCTA
>LS485136.1:3082-28268 GCA_900490705.1 Pristionchus arcanus | reverse complement strand
TTAAAGACAAAACTCTCTCCTACTCCTACGATTTCACATCTGTTACAATGCGGGATCTTGAATGCAAGTGAACCCTCCACATTCGCGCTTCATCAATTTCGTAAATCAGCCTGGTTGGGTAGAAAAATAATATTCCGATGGTGTCCTATCTCAAAACGCACAAAAATTCAATTTTTTAAACCACATTGTACAACGATTGAACCGGATTCGGAATTGGGCATTTTTGAGAAGCAGCGAAGCACAACGTCTGTCAAGTCTCAATTCGGCGTTATTATGCACACTCAACTACCGTCATACTCGCCCATCATGTTCTTCGGCTAGCGATCGAAATTCGAGCAATCGTGACTTACAATTAATTTCGCGTTTTCAGTCACCGATCATGGCGATAGACTGGCGACCCAAATTTCGAACTAGCGAGTAGCCGAAAACCCATGACTTTCTCGCTTCATCGGTTCTTCAATAGGCCTAGATCGCTGTATCGATGATGTCGCCAACGCGGCCAATCAAAAGAAAAATAATCAATATATTGTTATTAGACGTCCAAGTCTAGTGCTATTGCTTTACACTCGCTGTTGTGCATTTTGAGAAGCCGTGAAACACAACTCTGCATAGGTCCCGAAATTCTCCCACTACGCTCATTTTCTAATCATTATCCTCCCTTTTCCCACTTTGAGCCTACCGTACCTTGGGCGAGATATCGATGCTGAACCTTCTCCAGTGCTCCTCCGCCGCCTCTCTCCACGTCGGAACGGAGGGAGGAGCAGGAGGAGGGGCAGTGATGTCACCGTCGTCGCCTTCAGCAGTCCCTGCAGCTGCAGCAGTCGCTGCAGGCGTAGAGGGCGCCGAGCTGCAAGTTGGGACGTCGTAGTCTTGAACCAGTTATTGACCAGGTCCTTTCGGTAGTTAACCAAAATATCTTTCAAAACTTTCGTTAGGCTGATTTTTGCTTCACTATGAGGTTTTCAGCAGGATGGACTGATCGGGAGCAATCAGAGGTCAAATACTCAGGTCATAATAGTCTAAATGTGGTGAGCTTGTCCGAATTTTTCACGTTTTTAGGCGTGAGGAGGCTAGTTTTCGGGTAATCTACACTGATTTCGTCAAATGGTGGCATGCTTTTCTCTAATTTTTGTTAAAAGGGGCCTAAAATGTGGAATGCATAGGTCCTTTCGGGAGTGGTATTTGACTACTGGGAGCAATACTACTGTGTCTTCAAGAGCGGGAAAAATATTTTAAAACAAATATTATTCACATAGTTCGAAACCCACCCTTGCTTTTCATCCTTGGTCACCCGGATGTATTTCCCCAATCCAACCCGACGCAACTTGCATGCGCCTGAACTACTATCCCTACCTGCCCAAGCTACCGTACTACCAAAATTAGTAAGTTTCCAATCGATTTTACCTACCGTACCTGGCCTTGTCTACCACAATCCTCCCCTCCCCACCTCCCAAACTTACCCGCCTCCCTCTCACACTCCCTATCTAGAAACCGTACCTAGCCTTGCTCCACTCGTCCTTGGTCACGCGGATGGTCGGCCGACGACGAATGCGCGTGAGCGACTCGCCCTCTCTCACCAGCGACGCGTCGGGGGCCGGAGGCGTCTGAGGATTGTTATTGATCTTGATATTTCACCCCCGACAATAGCCGAAACCTATTTTTATTTAGAGAAAGGTAGCAAACAAACAAGGCGGAACATCAAATCCAAACGACAGAAAACTCACCACATTTTTCGCCGTTTCATTGTCGACACATAAACACGCCCTAGAGGGTCGCACATTGATTCTCCAGTCAGCCATTCACAAATAATTTCTCACAAGTTGATTAACAATCAGTCTCACTTAATACACTTTGTCCAATATGTAATTCGATAAAGTTTCCCACCATAGGTACTGGAGAAGGGCGTGGTCTAAACAGGGGCGCGTCTAGATCTCACCTGATCCTCTCCCCTCTCCTTCTTCAGCTCTCGCTCCGCCCACTCGTCGATCGATCGGAGGTTGAAGCTCGCCCACTCGCCACCGTAGTACGAGCACCTGTGACGAGCACGGTATTATTATTGATGAGGGCGAGGTCGGAAAAACACTTTCGATTATGATACACGGGTTACCTAGAAACCCCAGGTTTCTTGACACTAGACATAGCGCTCGAGATGCTCACAAAAGATTGTCAAATTGTCAGAGATTGTCAGCAGAGCAGAAGCCTTGAAGCTTCCCATTTTTTTTCGATTTGACCTAACCCCGGTGTTTCGTGCCTCAAACTCCATACAACTTCAGAGAAAGTTCCGTAGAAACGATTTCTCATTCGCAGCTCAATCTACAAAATAACATGAAAATAGCGAGCAAACAAGGTAAGTTCGTGCTATCAACCCAGTACAAAAGATGAAGCATTTGTCATTCGTTGATCGCAGCTTCAGTACGCACTATACCAGCAAAAAAGCATTGGGCTGATTTATTTGGACCAGCAAAAGAAGAAGGCTATTTCTCGTTTTCCTACCTTTATAATATTCCTTGATATTGGAATACGTCGATGTAATTCCACTGACTTGTGCAAAAAACCTGCCTCTCCCCGCTCTCTCTTACCCCGGCGTGTCTAGATTACAGCCTTTCTTGAAGTACTCACTCATCCAGATGGAACACGCTGCAGCCGCTCTGCCTCGCCTCTCCCCGCTCTCTCTAACCGGGCTGGTCTAGATCACAATCTTTCTTGAACTACTCACTCATCCAAATGGAGCACACTGCAGCCGCTCCTTGCTGCAGCGGCCGCGAGCATGGCCTCGGCCAGTCCGGTGCCGACAACGATCAGGTCGAACGAGGAGGGAAGCGAATCGTCCATCTGCAGAAGAGTACGGTAGATTGGAGGGGATTACGGTAGTATTGGGGGTAAAGGTGCATCCATGTCAAGCGAGGGAGGCAAAGCGAAAAAATTGGCGATATTTGCAAACATAGGCACAAGGAAGTCGAGATATATTTTGACAACGCAGTGATGTGTAGGACAAGTCATAACTAACATAGCCATGTCGTAGGATCAATTTCCCATGTCATTGTCAGACTAATTTCCTCACTTCTTACTGCATACGATTACGAGTCAGATATCAGAAGGATCAAACAACCTCTTGCATTGGTGCCCACAGTTGAATAAAAAATTCTTTATTATCCTCTGAGATTATTATCTGAGTTTGTTCTAGATAGTTCCGACAAGTAATATGTTCGAATCGCAAATAATCGATACAAGTGTTTACAAATCTTCGATGATCGCACACAAATCTGAGCTTACTATGTGGACATTTAATTACAGATACTTAATTAAAACAAACGGAATTACTAAAAACACAGCAAAAAAATCGATGAAAGACTGAACGAGATCTGGTGAGGTACAAAAGGGCAATTCAATCGATAATCTTCATATACCGTACCCTAATCACTGTCGCGGGACCCGCATCCGTTCGTAGTAGAGCATGTAGGCCTGTGCGCCGGCCACCTTCGAGTACGGTACGCGCGTGACCTGAGAATTGTTGATTTGACCTAGCGAACTCTTCCTACCGTATCCCGCTATATCTGAATATCATCACATTTAGACAACTGAACTATCGAACTCGACTACCGTACTTTAACCCCCCCCCCCTAAACTATCTTATTGCATCAGGGGTCAATTATCCATGAAAAGTCAATTATTTAAGGCGGGTACGTTTTTTCAGTCCATTGGCGAAAAGACGGGCACGTTTTGACGAAATCTCGAATTTTTACCATTTTTATCCTTTTTTTCTGATTTTTGCCACGTAAGGCGGACACGTTTTATGTCCAAAACCAAAAAAGGCGGGTACGGTACGTTAAAATTAACGAAGTAGTTGACCCCTGTATTGCATTCTCATTCGTCTTCGGGCATTTTCCCAACTCGGCGAAACGGGGTTTCTAATGCGAACCAAGTTCTCGCGGACGATCCGTCATGCGATATTCTTGTCGTGGCCTTTCCAAAAATAATAATAGCATAAAATTCTCATTCCACCGAATCTCATCATACCACAATCAAAAATTTGACCACCGAATTCTCCAACCGTTCCCATGTGACCCACCCAACTCGGCTACCATAATCAATAATCTGACCCCCTCAAACTCTCCTACCGTATCAATCTAGCCCACCAAACTCTCCTACCGTAATCTACCGTACCTGGCTGTCGTTGGTGAGGTACCACACGTGGCTGTTCGCGCCCAGTCCGCGTCGATACGTGAGGTAGTGGCCCGACTCGGCGAGACCTGCAAGGATACCGGATCTGACCCGTCGCTATGGTCGCAGGTTCGGTATCGGTATTCCCGCGCGAGCTGGGCGGTATGTAAAGTGAGTGCGAAAATCCCGCATCCTTCCTTTCTCTCTCCCTTCCCCCCTTTGTCCTCTCTCCCTTTCGAGGTGCGGGATTTTCGCATCGTCTTTGCATACCGCCCCTCTCGCGCGGTAATAACGAAACCGATCTCGAACCGGCAACCCTACCCATCGCACTTGTTTCTACCGTAATCCCCATCGAATCTCCTCAATTTTCGATGCACAATTGTATTGTACAGTGAGAGACATGCGTTAATCCTCCAAATAATCACGAATCTGACCCGCCGAACCCCATTTCCCGTTCAATCTGACCCATCGAACCTACCGTACCTTTGTGCTCGCTGACCGCGCGCAGCTGGTAGCGGTAGCGCGCCGCCGCCACGTTCTCCGCCACGAACGAGCCGCCGCTGAATTATTATTATTATTATTATTTAAATTTCATTTCTAAATTCAAATTTTTCGAAAGTCTCGAAATAGGAGATCACATGTTTCACAAGATCCCCAAATGAGTTCTCTAGTCAGCGAATGTGATCTATCTCGCACAACTCACGCTTGATACCCATCCCCTTGCAGCTATTCGGTTTCACAGGTTCTTCAACCCAACTCGTTCCTCACAAATAATGATCAAAGCGAGTTGTCTTCTTACAAAATCAAAAAACTAATTCTATACTGATCGCTTGCCGAACCCCTCTTATTAACGCCCGACCATTTACGGTTTAACAGTGCTTTCAACTATGTTCTCTTACAACCGTGTTCAATGTTCTACCGGCAAAAAAGCAATATAAGATATTGCTTTGCGATCCAGATAAAGCTACAAGTATTTTTTAATGTCCCTCACGTTCTACCGCCCATCTATTTTCACGTCCTTGCATTCCAACATCCTCATGTCGACTAGAACTGGTAGAACATGAAAGGTGGTTTTCATCTTTCAGTACAAAACTCATCAGATAGTATCTCCTCCCTCTCTTTCCGAATCCCTTTCCCATCACATTCTAACGTCCATCAATCTTCAAATGCCGTCCTCGCATACCGATTCCTTTACTCGTAATCGAGTAGTAGAACTGGCAGCAGGTGAACTGTGGCTTTTATTTCAGCCACATGTTTTCTACGACCTCCACTTTTTGGTTTCAGACGATAGTCCAGTGTTATAGCTTCTTATCCATAATAATAAAGTCGAGATTGATAGTGTAAAGACCCGAATCACCGTATAGAGTTCCACTCAACTTTTCACTCAATCCCTAAACTTCTTCTGTCCTTTCGCGATTCCCTTACTCGTCATGCCGAGTAGAACTGGTTGAACGTGAACGGCATTTTGTATTTCATCCCCAATTCTCTAACCGGCGAGAGACCTCACAAATCAGAGAGATTTAGAGATCATGGTAAATCGAGAGCGCCCGATCATCTCTGGTCTCTTCATCTTGCCTAATCTCTCGTCAGTCAGACAAATCTAGGAAGAACTCTAAAGGAAGGGAGGATGAATCGTCAGAGAATACTCAGGTAGCCCCACCGCCCGGTAGTAGACTGGCGGTGCACAAAACAAACATCCAAACAACACGCAAACAAACAAAAACCCGGCCCGCCCGAGTACAATAGAACCTCCGCCGAATCGAGTAAGATTCAGCGGGAGGAAGGAATACCCGGATATGCCTTTGCCCAATTCATCGGCAGAGACCAAATAGCGACCAGTGAGATTAGGGCTTCCGCGTGGACTCAATTGGGCTACTGGTAGGTAAATTCAATGATCCCTTGGTGCTCGTCGAATTGTCAATCAAAATACTGATCGGCCTTTCACAATTATTCCTTCCCAAAGCAAGATCAGCACGAAAGAGCAAACCTGCCAGTCCATGGCTTCATCCTCAATTCATATACCGTGACGTCGACCCGAATCAATTTTTTTCAATAGTATTAGTAAACCAATAATATCCCTCATCTGTATGTACCGTAATCCACTCATTAAAGTGAAAACGTTCCCGCAATAGACCGTGTAAACCGGGGTTTCAGCCACTACTAATCCGTGCTAGACACTGGCCAGAACCAATCGTGTTTTCCCTACCAATTCTCAATCAATATTATCCCCCTACTTAATTAAAATCTACTTAATTTGATCCACTCACTGAATGCGAATAGAGCAGTTCCTATTTTTCGACCTGCCACTCCTGCGCTTCTTTCCCTACTCATCCGTCCCATCGCTGTCCATAGCCAATACCTTTTCTCCTCATGTTTAAATCCTTTCTGATAAATTTAGAACTCAACCCCCTCAACCCCACTCAACCCAAGTTCTAAAATATTCAGTCCATGATACATCCTCTACCGTATCTACCTCCCCCTCCCCACACTCACTCGATCGTCGCGTACGACTTGAAGGGCAGGGCGCCCAGTGCCGGCGCTCCGCCGCCCGCGGGCGAGGCCGCGTCGCCGAATGCGGCGCGTGCCGCGTTGCCCGCGCAACCGCCCACGATGCGCGACGTCCGCTCCGGCGTCCTGCAACGAAATACTACCGTATCCTGACTCCCTGCTCTTATCGAAATTTTATTTTTTTGCATGGACAGACTTTACGATGAATCAAACAAGTTTGAACCACCGAGCCTCTGATAGCGGGGTGAAACACAAAAGAATGGAGAAGATGATCATTGGCAGTTACTTTGACATTCTGCTGAAGAAATACTAGCATGGCATCAGAGCCACATCAATTCGTCTGCCGAATCACGTTTCGCAAATTGTTATTTATTTGAGAAACGGCCAACCCTCGACTATCAAACACGCTCAAACCACCGAGCCTTTGATAACGGGATGAAGCACAAAAATTATTGCTAAGTCTAAGCAGGTACTTATTCCAAGTATAATCATGATTTCGAACCTTCAACGACTACAGTATCCTACCGTACCTCGACTCGGCAGCCGATCGATCGTAGTCCGCCTCCTTCGATCGATAGAAGCAGAAGTCGCGCACGTCCAGCGTCTCCGCAAAGTCGACGTGATCGTCGATCTGGAACAATCGACGGTTCTCGTATTTTACGGCTTTGGGACATCCACCTAACCCCCCGTCCCGCCAATCGACGGCTCTCGTACAATACTTGACGGTCGTACACAATTCCCTGCTCCGCCAACAACCGGCTACATAATCCTTTGTTACGATGAACAGTCACTTCCCCGTTTCACCTGCTCAACTAAACAGCTCAAATGGGGACCTATCCAATTCTCGAGTCACCATCATATATTTTCATATCCAACCGGGGACCAAAAATATATTGTGGTCTGACACTAATAGCCGAAAATATATAGTGGTCTATGGCTTAAAACCTGACTTTATAGCGGATATACTGTGATCTGACGACAGATTCCATTAAATATACAGTGGTCTGATTCCCGGCCCGGTAGATATATTAAAATGTATGGTCACCATTGCTTTACAACACCGATTCCATAATTTGCTGGTTCGTCCTAAATCCCGGTTCCTGCGATTCCTCCACTTCCCGGCCCTCCCTCACCTTATATCAGCCTAATTCCCGGCTCCGTCAATTTCCCCGATTTCCCGGCCCTCCCTCACCTTATAGCAGGCTCCGGACGGCAGCCAGCCGAGCCGCTCGATGCGGAGGATCAGCGCGGGCGGCAACTGCAAGGGGAGAAATCGATAATTATGGTGCTACCGTAATCCAGCGAACTCAATATTTCCGATCAGAATCAGAGCGTTCACACTATATGTAAGCACTTTAGGACGGGTTTTAGTTTCAAGAACGTCAAGAAACTTCCGTGCTTCACTCTATCTACATTCTTCGCAATATTCTGGTGAATGCAAAAACATATCCGGTTTGATGTTTCAGAGGCTCTTGATATCACAGCGGATCGTTATCATTTCGATCGTGTCGATGTAGCAATGGAAAAATATCACAATTCCATACTAAAAATCACCAAGAAACATTCCCGCCTACACGCTTATAACCCTAATCAGCGATTCGCTTTGAAATAGTCCCATCGATACTTCTAAAAAATCAATTCTCCCGGAAGCTCACTTTTAATCGCATCCTATAATCTCCCCTATCCCCCACCACGACGCGGAAGACCAGCCGATGACCACGCGCGCGTTGTTTTGACCAAATACGAGCCCATTCACCGTCCCGGCAGATTCCGGATTCGGCCGGTCTACTTACCTACCTTTCTGGATCACACGGAACCCCTTCCCAAGTGCTCGCTCCGCCCCCAGGCACTCCATATATAGCCCCCATGCCATTTGCCTTTCACGTCTTCCTAACCGCACCCTACCCGTCTCGCTACCGTATCCATTACCGTATCCCGCACCACATCGCACCCCTCGATGAGGCTACCGTGGCTGTTCCTCGCCATTATCATTGGTACTATTAATTCTTTTTGAATCTCGCGCGGCGCTACCGTACCCCTCCCTACTTCCAGGCGAGACCCTCGCTGGGCCGAATCCAGTCTTCGATCGACTGATTCGGCATCGCCGACAGTGCAATAACAACAACAGTAACAACTGCGCGCCGCAATGCAACTGCAACCAGGGGGTAAGCATGTCTTTCGATAGATCAAAGATCACTCGAATAATCGAATAATAAGAAAAATCGAATAATCGAATAATCGTCTACCGTATCCCCGTTCAGTCCTCTTCCTGCCTCTGCATCTCCCCCTCCAACTGCAATAACAACAATAATAGCAACAACAACTGCGGCAATGGCGGCAACTCGCGGTCCAATTGCATGTCCTCGTGCGATACGCAGGTATTGTTATGATTTGTATGAATCGCAGTTCTCATTAACTCCTCCATAACCAAAATCAAACTACGGTATTTCGATATTCATTCACAACCACGTAAAAAGCAGATGGAACGAATATAAATCAGTTCTCGATAGCCCAACTCACAATCTTCAATGAATTCTATTCTACATTATCCCACTATTCAGTCGCAATGAAAAATCCCTCATCTATCGCACTCCAGTGTTCGCTCGCTATGAAAAATAAGTCCTCGATAACCAAGCCCCGTTCATCTACCGTACTCCAGTGTTCGGCCGCGTGCACAGCCGTGGCGCTGACCTCCTCGCTGCTCGCGCAGTGCATCGCCGGCTGCCGGCCGAAATGCCAGCAAAGCTGCGGCGGCGGCGTCCAGAGGTGATATACCTTTCTCATTGGGCTGCTTCCTCCAAGCAACATACATTAAAAAGCTAGTGGAAGCCTACCTGGAATTTGAAATCATAGCCCGCATTTAAAGTTCTCGTTGACAAGGTATGTTACCTACAATTCGCAAACATACCCCGCTTTCATAGAATTAGTCGGTTTCCAAGGTATTTTTCATAAACATACCCCGGTTTCGTAGGATTTTGTCACATAACTTTTTCATGTATGTTTAGACGTGATTTATTCGCATGATGAAATCGAGGCCCATTGCTGTGCGAAGCTAGCTAGGGATTAAGGTGAACCCCTGAAGCGCAAGCCAACCACTTGACTTACTTGTGAAAAAGTGCCAGCAGTACTGCGGCGACGGCGCCCCAGCGGTGATACTCAGTAACCCAGACACCGTACTCATCAACATTACAGTAACACTGGCAGACCGTAATCGCACTTGTGTAAAGAACGCACTATTGTCAATCGAATAACATCAGTTTCATTGTCAGAGCAGAGATGAAACAGCGTATTTGTTTGAGAGACTGGCAGTAAAATCATAATCGCTTTGTGAAGAAACAGCCACATGATACCTATCGCGTGTAACCCGAAAACCAGCCCAGTGCCGGGAGAGCTGCGACGGCGGCGTCCATAGATGATACGGCATACGTTTTATTGGTCAGCCTGTTATAGTAGCACTGGGAAAACACTAGTCAGCGTAATTTTGAGCTCGTATTGTCCATGCCAGTGAACCGTTGAACAATTTGTTCTAAATTGTTCAGCGCTGGTCAACGATAAATTGAGAGGCAGATACTCTCGGAGATCAAGTGCACACTGTGAAACCTGAACCCCACAAGTCCTTTCCATCTATTTCACCACAATTTCCCCTTCGTGCTCCCCTATCTCGCCCTCTTTCCAGTAGCTCGCGCAACTCGTGCAACTCCGCCTGCCAGGGCGTCTGTCTGAGCTTCTGCGGACAGGTATGAGATCAAAGATCAAATATCAGAGACCAGAGATCAATTTCAGACGGGCAATCGAAACTGCAACAATGCGTGCAGCGGACAGTGCAACTCGGCGTGTGACTCGAGCAACTCCGCCTGCCAGGGCGTCTGTCTGAGCTTCTGTGGACAGGTATGAGATCAAAGATCAAAGATCAAAGATTAAAGACCAGAGATCAAAGATCATTCTCAGACGGGCAATCGCAACTGCAACAACGCGTGCAGCGGACAGTGCAACTCGGCGTGCGACGCGACCGAGAAGAGTCTGCAGGTCAGTTCAAGCTATTTACAAGTTTCATCGTGCAGCTGTATTCCAAGAACTGATCGTTATTTTTAAATAATGTCCGCTTATCCCAGTAGGTATACCCAGCCCAAGCGTGCCAGTACACTAATCATTTCTCATTTAAACTCACCTGTCTGTCGTGTGTTTCACTATCTGTACACTACACAAGCCTTGAACGGATATAGGCGGTAGTAGTATCAGCAATCAGCCTCCCAAAACCAAAACATGCTTGCATACAGTAACCCCTCCACAGTACCCAATCTACCGTACACTCAGATCCATGTCTCACTTGCTGCTCACATCAATTTGATCATGCGGACACAGCGCCAATAGATATCCTAACCTATACATGCTATGCGCGTCTGTGCTTCACTATCTCACTATATGCCCCAAAATAATATATTTGCAATAGATACGCGGTCTGCGGCAAGAAAACAAATGCATGTATCACTTCTTATCAACAGTACCCAATCTATCGTTCCCTCTCAGATCTCCGTCCCCCTTGCCTGCCTAACCGGCTGCTCTCAACAGTGTAACAATACATATTCCAGCCTATAGTGACACAGTATCTAAACGCGGAAAACCCCAATTCTTTTCCCACCTCCCCTCACTAGGCGCGCATAGTGGTATCTACAATTTGCTTCTCAATACCAAAATATGCAGTAAAACCCACCAGTACCTAATCTACCACACGCTCTCAGATCTCCGTCCCCCTTGCCTGCCTAACCGGCTGCTCACAGCAGTGCAACAATGCGTGCTCTGGGCGCGGTTCTTCGTGCCAGAACGCCTGCCAGGTATACTGTAGGTCATACTGTAGTGCCTCCGTCCCCCTTGCCTGCCTAACCGGCTGCTCTCAACAGTGCAACAATGCCTGCTCCGGGCGCGGCTCATCGTGCCAGAATGCCTGCCAGGTATACTGTAGGTCATACTGTAGGGCTACCGTACTCCAATCGTGTCATGCTTCTCTTTCACGAGAAAGAAAGATACTGCATAGCAACCACGTTCTGTAGGCAACTGTCACAGACTGTAACAGATTTAGGTGTACTGTAGGGCTACTGTAATCGGTTACTGTACACACTGATATACAGTAGCTCAAGATATACCGTACCTACCGTACCCCCTGTTCCAGAACACGTGCAACCAGGGCTGCTACTCGGACAACAACAGCTGGAACCGGCAGTGCAGGTACCGTAACCCCAAATTGACTACCGTACTCGAATAATCGATACTACCGTATCCCCTGCCTCAGGGACGACAACGACTGCGACTCGGACGACGATTACGGTAGCGGCGGCCGGGGCAAGACCATTCAGATCGTCATGGGCAGCGGCACGGATGAGGGATCGTGCAGGTACATCGAGGCACTCGTAATCGTCTCTCCTCTGATCTGATATTCGATCCAGTGCCTTTCGTGTTTCACCGCTGAACCATATTATCCAGACATCGCTATTCGCTGATATGAACGCTGCGAACCTGTTAATGTAAACAGCAATTTCTCATTTCATAAATTTGAATGAAATACCGTAGCATCATTAGGTCCCAGCGCGAAAACATACTTGCCATCATAATCAATCGCTACCGCAAACTACCGTAACCCAGGTCCCAATGCGAGGACTCGTGCGGCTCGCAGTGCACCAACACCGGGCTGAGCAGCAGCCGATGCGGATCGATCTGCAGGAACTCGTGCCAGGATGCATGCCGGTAAGTACTGTATGACATAGTAGCCGGTACTGCGGGATTACTGTAGCGGGCGGGGCAAGGGAAGTCCTGTCGGTGAGTACTGTAGAGGACGTAAGGAGGGAATATTGTAGCTGATGAGACCTCGATGAAATTTTTCTTTCAAGATACCTTTGAGAACCGATCAGTCAATATTGAGAATACTAAGCTGCATAAGGATGATCAAAGTAAAAGTGCATGTGAACTTCTCGTATGGAGTAAACAGCCCCAATTAACCTGGTTGTTCAATAGCAATAGAACAGCGTTTCGTGGTCCTTTGCCTGACAATTAGGAGCGGGAAAAAGAGAAAAGTCGATAACATCTAATTACTGTAACTACCACCTTCCAGGTCCCTCCCGATCGTCATGGCGTGCGGTTCGTCCTCCTCCGGGGGCTCCGGCTGCGTGTGCCAGCCGCGCTACGACCAGTGCAGCTCCGGCTGCTGCCTCAAGCGATGAGGCGGGCGCAGCAGCATGCGCGCCAAGTCACCGCGTTGGCGCCAGCTCCCCCATATCCTCATCCATCCTAACAGATGGCTTGTAAGATGGCTCGCCTCTAGCTTTATTCTCTAGCTTTTCATGTCTTGCATTCAGAACACCAGACTCGCCTTATCATCCTCCAAGACTATCCCTTATCATCTCACCCTGTCTCCCAAGCGAGATCTCGTCTACTTACTTCCCAGATTATTCCCTCTACATCGCACCCCACGCACAGCTCAGCACTCGCACATTCCTGGTCCTATTCACGACTTGTCTTTTGCATTTGCTTCGCTAACTATCGTATTTATTGCTCGCCGCGAGATAAATGTTTCATGGATATGCTATAATCATGAGTCCATCGTTGTAGCAATCACAGAAACTTTTTTTGGTTTTGCAATAGATAGAACTGGTCCCAATCACAGAATTGATTGTCAGTCCATATTAAATCTAGAATCTAGTTAAAGTTCAGTGCTGCGCGATAAATGTTTCATGGCTAACTCAAACGCGAGAGAATTATAGCAGTACCAATCATCGGAAATTCTCCGCCACTAAAGGATCCTATTTCTCCAAGAGTATTCGCATTTGATTCGCCTCTTACTGGGGTATGCGCCATTGATTAAAATCAGTTATCGATAAGCATCTACCATAGCCTGCTCATTTGAGATCCGCAAGGTAAATGTTTCATGGCCATCACATAGGCGTGCAAATGATGACCGCATCAATGGTCGACTGGTATCCTTTTCAACAAAAATTCCCAAAATAACTCAACTCGATGCCTCTCTCTACCGTACTCTGAAGTACCTTGGCGAATACAGTCTGATTGAGACCCGCAAGATAAATGCTTCACGACTAAAAAAAAAACTCATACACGTGCAAACGATGACCGTAATGATAAATTTCGGAAATTTTGATGATAAACTCTCAAAAATAAGTCAGTCCTCGATACCTCTCTACCATACCCTACCGTACCTTGGCGAATCCGGCCTGCTTGAGGAGGCCCGAGTCCGTGCGGCCGTTGCGCGCCTTGCAGTCGTCGCAGGTCGCACCGCTGTAAGGGATCGATCGATAATGGGCAGTACGGTAGCATATAGTATCCCATTACACCATCATTATTCAGTACCACCTTCAACGTAAAATTGATAAAGCCACCATTGAGACCCGCAAGATCTATTTTTCATAGTCTCCGAATAAGTGTGCACATGGATCTCATTTTAATGATGTTAAGGACTTTTATGTATTGCAGAACACCCTTTAACCCTTTAGTCTATTCTACCCTATCCTTACTTCCATCCTAAAGTAATCCGCTAGGGTCTCTCGCTTGACAGAGTATGGCTTCTACAGTACCCTCTCCTACCGTAGCCCACATACCGAATCACTTCCGAAGTTAGGGTATCTCACCTGATTCAGTATGGCTTCTAAATTAAAAGTTATAATCTACAGTATCCTCCCCTATCGTGTCCTTACCGTATCACTTCCATCCTGAAGTGGTCGCGCAGCAGGGTCTCCACTCGCAGCGCGCGCATTCCCTGCAAGTTCTCGGTTTTACCTCTTTCACATTTGCTCTATCTCTCGCAATCTCTGATCATTGAGACAACGTCATATGAGAAATATAAGCGTATAAACAAACTCGATTCTTACTTCCTTTCTCTCGCTGGAAGAATGCCGTTAAAATATTCAAAGAATTTGTCGGATTGGAACATTTTTTCTCTACAATATTTTTCTACAAACATACTAGATATTCTAACAATTTGTAAGCTTTTTGATCTTCTAGCTGTTTATGCGAACAAGGGGAAAGGAGGAGTCTAGGGCTCGAGAAATGACACCGCCGTCTCTTCATTTTTCACACTATCTCGCCCGCTCGGTCGACGAGAGAGTGTGCAGAATGAAGAGACTGCGGTATCATTTCTAGAGCTCTAGAGGAGTCCTCACCTGCATCGTCTTCGTGATCTTCACTGGGATCACCGAGCACGCCTCGTGCTTGATGCGCTGCAATTTCATTTGTATAATAAATAATTAATCTAAATCAATGTTGTGTGTTCAATCAAATAAATATATCAAATGTATCACACAAACTCAACTTTTTATTCGAATTTTGTTTTAAACATACTAGCTTGTTGCTTCACCTAACCTACTACTTCCCTTTCGTTTATCGGCAATGCTTCTGTGGGGATAGGAGGAATAAAAAAATCAATAATCTCATGACGTGCATTGTACGATATCACAATATCTACAGTACCTCTTAATACATGAGAAATCAATAAGTTCCCATCCACCGTATCCCAGCTCGGCTCAATAATCGATATCTACCGTACCGTATCGTACCTTGTACGTGCAGCCGGGCACGGCGCACCGTATGCGCTCCGCGAGAATGCCCTGGCTGGGCGCGCGCAGCACCGACTGCAGCCGGACGGCCGCGCTGCAGCTGCAAGAGAAATACCGTAATCGCAAGGTACCGTTGTAGCTGCAAGAATACCGTTGTTACAGGCTACCATACTCCAAAATGAGAATCAACAATTATTATGGTGGCGCGGTAAAGATGATCCCGTCAAGCTGTGGATTTTTTTCTAAAACAGATGGAACATTTGGTTTCTTTCGATTCTTTCGATTTTTTTATTTGGCACAACGAAACTCTAGTAGATTGCGGAAAACGTCTAAAGAAAGAAGACATAGTATTGATGAAACCCGAATGAATCATGCCAAAGTTATCAACATTTCTCGAATCCATCCATCCTGCAATATCGTACTCCTATCCTACCATAACTCTCATCTTACCGTAACCCGTGCTACCGTATCCCAACCTACCGTACCCCCACATGCTACCGTACTAACCGTTCCATCGCCAGATCCTCCCGGCTGCGCGTCTCCTCGCTCAGCTCGCGCACGTCCAGCAGACCTGAGCAAGTTAATTAATTAATTAAATATTTAAATTTTTGAAAATAACTACAATTTGGGTTTCGAGAATCCTAATCCGTGTTTCAAAGCGCCATGATCGCAAGAGAGGAAAGGAAGGAAGGTAATGTCATCATATCTCAAACTCGAAAAGAATAATGTTTCAAATTGGAGCATCACGGTTTCACCAATTGGCCAAAAGTCGGGACCACGGCGCTGAAGTGTTAAAAGGCGCAGTGTGGGTTTATCATGAATGACAATTTTTTTACATCGCTTATTATTAGCCTTGTCGGTGAGCATGCCATACACAGCACAAAAATTTGAAAACGGGACCTATGTCAAGGTCAAATCTGTCAGGCAGTGTTCAGAAAGTCATGTCAAATGCACTATGTCTCGGACACCTAGGTGCCCGACAGCAATTTATAAAAAAAACCACATCGAAACACTTGACATGCCTTACCTGCTTTTTGATTGCTGCTGTCAGCCTTTACTCTGGAGCTTCCCTTGTTAGCGAAAAAATTTCCCCAAGGTACTAACCAGTGCTCATTCGCTTCTCGATCGTCCATCCCAGCTCCTCCTCCCACGTCGTGGAGAAGACGTTGAACAGCTCGTGTAGGTCCTGCGATTTTATTAAATTTAATTTTAAAATCGTTAATACAATTAACTACGTGTCTTCCTGATTCAACTTACTCAAGTGTCTTCCTAGTAGTCTTCCTGATTCAACTTACTCAAATAAGTTGGCCCCTCGTCTATTTCTGAAGAGGCTGGAACAGTGAATCATGAATTCCCTATTTCCCAATAGCAATAATGCTTCACTGATGTAAGATCGTCAGGGGCGTGCAAGAGTTCCAATACGGTTAGAGAGTGTCCTCAATTTCATATTTCTATATTTTTACTACCCCTTCCACCAGGCCTCACAATAAGACGTCGTAGATGTATTAAATGTTAATTGCGAACCAAGTTCATGCTTGAAAGTTAGAATCAAAGTTCAACTCAGATTTCCATCATGGCAGCAGCTTCCTCGCTTCACCGATAACAAATAGGCAAAACGTTTGAATGTTTGCTGATTTTTTGAGACACAATTGGCAAATACAAAATTTATGAGAAAACATTAGCACTTTTGCCGTTCCCTTAATCTCGAATCATTGACTCACATGCTCCTCTCCCACTCCTATCGTCCATCCGTGTGCGAATTAGGATGATTATCCGGCTTTCATCAAGCCCTATTTCGAGCTGCGAGACCCTGGATCAGACCAACTGTAGACTTTTGCATCAAATTACGTACAACTACTAAAAATACAATAGCACTGCACAAATATGAGAACAACAGAAGATAGCATTCACCAATAATGTTTACGGGACACCGACCGAATGAGCAAATTGCTGACGCGACTCATCGATTGCCATTTGGAAACAAGGGAGAATAGTGTCAACACTCCGTATTCACATCTCATCAACTATTCAGTGACAGATTTCAATCATCAGTTCAGTTATTCCAAAAAGGTCTAAAAATGCCAAAATTAGGAGATCCTTATAAGAACATGCAAGTTTTAGGTTTCTCGAGTAATACTAAAACACTCTCAAACATGAATGCTAATGATGCTCTGGCAATTTTGATAAAATTTTAAAGTAGAGAACACTCATAAAATAAATACACGAGGAGGATTCGAAAGAAATATGATTCCACAGAAGATAATTCTCACCAGGTAAGCTTCTTCAACTCCTTCGGAATCTCCTATCTGACCAATATTTCGAGCATGGCTCTTCTAGTTCTACCAGATCACAAGACCAGATATCAAGCGAAAAGAGGAACTTTACCCCGAAGCAAGAATGTAAAGCAGAGTCGGAAAAATAGAGGGCAGTTCTCACCGAGCACGGCCTTTTTCAGTTCGTTTTGGAATTTTTCCGTCACAATATTTAAAAGAAAACCCTCTTACTTCTATACCTATCGATCATTATGAAGAGCTACTGAACGTAAATAGCTAGTAGTATTAGACAGTTCTCACCAAGCACGAGCTTCTTCAGTTCCTTCAGAAAGCGCGTGTCGTCCTCGTCACAGTGCAGACGACGCAGCCAATTGACGAGGGAGGGAATACTGAAGGGGGCAATAATTAAAATTGTAACAACGTAATACACTTTCACCATGAGATTTCCTGCTATCTTTGAAAAAAACACAAAGAAGAAGTCACAAATATTGCTCTAGATTTATTCCCTAGCAGTGTTGCACTGTTCTTGAAACAAACTTCGAGTAAAAGCTAAACAATAGTGGTCTAATCTTTTTGACTATCGTTTATGGGAGCATTACAATGAGGATGCCACTCAACACTGACCTGGACAATCCCTGGATGAGGGCGTTAGCGTAGCACGTGTTCCCGAGGTTGTACAGGCCACACAGGCCGCGAGTTACGCGACGGGCTACAATGTATTCTCAGATTCGAGAGAAACAAGACAATATTGAACAGCAATATTGGCGAAAAATTGCAAAATTTAAAGCGATTGGCTTGCAGGTCTAGGTGGAAACTATCAGGGAAGACACAGTCCTAGTCATTCATAAAATCACTTACCTGCGCTCGGCTTGGAAGTAAGGAAGAGGTAGATGAAGCCGGCGGAGGCTGCAGCGCCCAGCACTCCCAAGGCGATTGCGCTCGAGTTGGGCATTGCGAAGGGTGCCGATCACATTGATCAGAGACCGCACGTTTCTGATCATGAGTTAATAAGTAATTAATAAAATGGACGAAAAAAGCCATAAAGGAAAAACATACTAAAATTGTGAAATGACGTGATCACAAATCTGACTCAATGAAACGACAAAGAAAACTCTTGCGAAACGCGAAGTGGTTTATTTTTAACAATTCAATAAATTTATTAAATTCAACTGATGAAATATGCTCATAATGCGTGTATCCCTTTCAAATAAGCAATTACAGCTAAAAATCAATGTATCAATAATAATTTTTCATGAAATTTTGAAATTTATCGACGCCTATTACGGTACTCGGGATAAGCTGTTCGCGTCCCTTCTGCATATTTTCCTTTTTGAGCAAAACTTCCCAGCTCGCGATCGCGAACCTTTCAGTGTATTTCGTTTTCTTTCGAAATACAACTCTTCCATTCAAAGGTTCTTCTTTCGCACTCATCGAAATTGTCTTCTCGATGATTTCAAATATTCGTTCGTTTATACATTTGCAATTAGTTATGTGTTGTGCTATTCTTTTGAATGCTATTTTCCAGCAAACATGAGCAAGAAGACGTCTACTTCCAAGAATTATAGCGACGACGAGGGCGGTGAAGAGTACACCGTGGAGAGGATCCTCGACAAGCGAGTCAAAGATGGCGCTGTGGAGTACCTCATCAAGGTTATTTTTTATAGATTAAAATAATAGTAAAACATTCTTTCAAACGGCGCGGAGCTGTTGCTTCAAGATGCTCTTCTGTACAGAGCTGCAACTGTTCTAAAACGTTACGTTACGTAAAGCATAGTCGCACATCGGGCAGTGAAAACATTATTCTTATTCTTATTATTATTATTCAGTGGGAGGGTTTCTCTCTGAACGAGTCTACCTGGGAGAACGTGAACAATGCCTCGTGCCCTGAGCTCATCGAGGAGTTCGAGCGCAAGCGCAAGGAGGAATCGCAGACGAAAAAGGTTGGCATTCAATAATTATTTTTAAACTTTAAATTGGAAAAACCCTTGAATAATCCTTAGTTAATTCTAATAAGTTTAGATGTTGTATTTTATGAGCGCATCCTCGAATTCATAATTGAATAAATCTTCTATAACGGCACAATTTTGCCTTTATTAGAAACCAATCATACAGCGCCAGTCGCAGGTTCCACTTCAAATTCAGAATTAATTTCGCCTTGAAATGTGAGATTGTCAAAATTAAAATTCGGCAACTTCAAAATCAGAAATATCCGTGCCTTGTTCTTTTTGAATCCAATCATTCAGCGCAAGTCGGAGGTGCCGGCGCCGAAGCCGCGCGAGGACTACGAGGCATCGATGAAGGGCGCCGAGATCGTCGGCATGACCACGGGAAAGGGCGGCGAGAAGGTTAGTAAGATATAATACGTATACTGTATTCACAGAGTAAAAAAAAGGTAGTATTCCAAACTCAATGTCAGGCGAGCTTTTGGGGATGGGACTAGCGTGTTAGCTTGAGCTTTCAACAGCGAAGGACATCAAAATAAAAAAAAATAAATAATCGAATTTCCAGGAGAACATTAAATTTATTAATACATCATCAATTTGCAGTTCTTCGTCGTTCGCTTCAGCGACTTCTCCGCGACGTTGATGCCCGTGAAGGAGGGCCACGTCAAGCTGCCCCAGGAGGTATTCGGTTTCACCACATTGTTTTCGATCGCTCAAATTAGCCGAACTTTTGTACTGTCGGACATACCTTGACTTTACAATTAGGGAGCAAAAATTCATGAAATAAGTTGAGTAGTATCAGCTTGCGGTGAACCCCGTATTTAATAATTTTTGAAAAAATAATTACTGTCCCTTTTAAGGCGCTCAAGTACTACGAGAAGCACACTCGCGTGCCTTCGTAAGGCCGCGCTGATGGCGCAACGTCGCAACGACGCAACGGTTCGATCTCATCGCTACGTGATTTATCCTCATCTTACTTCTATGAATAACTTTCCTCACTCCTCTTGTGTTATCTTCGCACGTTGTCCAATCCCGTTCCACCTATTTAATTGTACCCAAGGTGCTTGATAAATACTCGCAATTGTTCGATAAATACGTTTATAGGGCTGTGAATTGCATCGTGCAAACCTACATTCAATTCAAATTTTGATAATATTCGCGCGCAAAATAAGGCCACTGAGGGTTCATTGAGGAAATAGTATAGGTTACGCGAGCGCGCGCGCCAATGTACAATTGATATATAGTAATATATTCGGTGTGAGGGGCGAGCGAGGGATCAAGAGATCTACAAAGGGTACGTAACAACAACGATAGTGGTAGTGGGGAGATCACTGATGTGTGGATGGAGGGGGGGGGGGCTCAAATACAAATCAATCGATAGCTACGGTATGGAAATCGATAATCGGGGTAGAACAATCGATAAATACGGTAGATTAATCGTAATCGTCGGGCGCAGGACGCTTGAGCATGTTGCTGACGTGTTCCGGGCGCACCTGAATATCCTAGTAAAATATCAATGGAATAGTGAAAAATCAATGGAATATCGCTAATTTAGCTCCTGCATTTCATGGCCAAACCATCAAATCCAGATGGATTTTCACCAAGCTCTATTTTGGCAATTCGTCCACGGAGGAGTTCGAGCGGTCATTTGTCGGATGGGGTACTGACCTGATGGTGCAGCTGCTGCATGTGCTGCATCGAGTGGCCGCCGCCCATCGAAGAGAAGGATGTGGGGTGCTACAGGGGGAGATTTATTTATTGGACAGACAATACGATTGAGATTGCCCATGAGGGAACTTAAGTGTTAAAGGTTGCACTATCACTCTGGCATCCTCTTGGTCTAATTTATTGAACGAGAAATCCATCTGAGATTTCATAGGAGGGAATTTTTCCACAGCTACAGTAATCCCGATGCTACCCTACCTGCATCCTTCCTCCCATCTTCATCTCTTCCTCATCTGGCCTCTTCTCCGCCCTCCACTCCACATTCGGCTGCAGCAGGCAGAATCGATCATTCGGCAGCTTGAGACCGAAGTTGTGCCTGGGAATTATGTCAATATTAATGAATAATTATTAATATTTTTCTCACATAGGCAGCATAGGAGATCAATGCTCGAGGAAATTGTTTTTTGTTGACACATTATCTACGCAATACCAAGCTAGATCACACAACCAACACCTTGTAGAATGCCTTGATCACAAAAACACCATGTACGACTGAAAGACAGAATGAGAAAAAAGTCAGAAAAAATCTTTCATATTTTTCCTCTAGACATCAAACTGCAAACAAAAAACTCCTGACTTGATACAGAATCAAATTTAGACGCTAAACTCCAAGATACAAAATACAAACAACAACCCCCCTCTCCTTGCCCCCCCCCCCCTCCCCCCCGCGCTACTACTGCTAAGGGTATCTGCAGCATCCTGAGGAGAAGGATGTGGGGTGTTGCAGTAATAACATCTTCCCCTTTTGCAATCGCTTTCGGAGACTACTGGTTGAACACCAGGAATAAGTCTTGCTTTTTTTACACGAAGTCGATTCGATATTAAATACGAGAATATCTCGGTTACTATAGACACGTGATGGAGCGCGAAATCGCCTGCCGCATTTGCTTTCATTTATCACCACCTCGAATTGAATCTGTAGGAATTATGACTATCAAAAGACCGTTACATCACATAGTAGATAATCTACGTACCTATAGACTGGTGATGGAGGGCGAACTCGCCTGTAACTTTTGCTGTAACCTCAGGGAGCTACAGATTGAACAACAGGAATTATTGTTATGATTTCGATTCGTAACATTGCTTGCGAGAGTATTTCACATCCTAAATGATTCAAATGAAGCCCAAAATTATCAGCCACTTCCTCTTTGATTATCGACTGCTACTGATTTAGCAGAAGGAATTAGTGGAACGATCATATATCACCGCACAATGTCAGAGTCATTGTATTCGTCTGAATTTCATTTCCTATCTGTTCCTAATGAAGCCCACAATCAGCAGATGCGTACTCCATAATTTTCCATCCAATGACGGTTCTCTCTGAGAGCTTTCCCGCTCGCGTCTCCCTTTTTCAACCAAAACAATCTACCGTAACCCCACCCCCCAATCTATCGTACCTGCATCCTTCCTCCTCCCATCTTCATCTCTTCCTCCTCTGGCCGCTTCTCCGCTCTCCACTCCACATTCGGCTGCAGCAGGCAGAACCGATCGTTCGGCAGCTTGAGACCGAAGTTGTGCCTGGGATTTACATTAATCAATAAACTTTAATAAACATATTTTTCTCTCATCATATTAACTCTATTGGAAATGAATGCATGAGTAAACATTTAAAACTCCGATGCCTACTTTGAATCAGTTTCGATCAAGCATCTACCGTCTTGTAGAATACCTAGGACACAAAATCGCTATGTAAAAAATCGCCCGAAACAGTAATTTTTCATCTTTTCCCTCCGTGTACCTAGACCAGACCAATAGACTCGACATTAAGCAAACCTCGAAATAGCTCACGAAATAGCTCATCGTAAGATCATACTACAAACTATATTATAGACATCAAACAAACTACAAGTTTGTTTTTCTTTATACAATATCTCTTTTTGGCACTTCTTCGATTTTTGGCCCAACCTTTTCTCGCTGAGTATTCCCTCCCTACCATTCTCATTCCCCTCCAGCTCCACATTCGGAGCGGTTGCTGTCTGGGCCAAAAACCGAAGAAGTTCCCTCTTTTTTTATGTATGAGGAGACTAAGGTGCACGATTGTGAGATCTTCTCCCGCTCATCAAAATCACTCACCTGATACAAACTAAAGTCTAGAGATCAAACTACAAACTTCAAACTACACCCTCCCACTCACCTGATGGCGGGCAGCGGCATGGCATTGCGCTCGGCGGCCATCTTGATCAACCGCTCACGCTCCGCCGACTGGTTCACGAGGATCTCTGGAATGGAATAAGGAAAAATCATTTTCCGAAATCCATAAATTCAGATAAAAATTTCACGGATACTCGATCTATTGCAATAATTATGACGTGTATTCGTAATTAAGGAATTATCCCACGATTTCCACTGCACAACGCGGAATCACCAATTTAATGCTAGTATTTTAAATTTCGCAATTGAACAAGAACGTATCGCTATTAGGAAAAAGCGAGCGCTATGCAAAGCTTGTCTGAAACCGCATACCATCTTTTGCAACCCCACCTCAATTTGATCCGTTTTCGCTCAAAATTTTGGTTAATTTACACAGAACAGCCAATCACTATTTTTTTTGTTGCAATTTTTGGTTAAAATAAATAATTTAATAAATAAAATAAATAATTAACTGACTGGTGAACTCGAGCGCGAGCTGAACGTCGTTCTCGTCGATCGTCGTCTTCTCACAGTGCGTCGAGACCGCCTGAGGGACAATCGATAATAACAATGATCAAAACAAAAAACAATAACAACAACAACAATAACAATAGCAAAAACAAAGTACCTTGGCCGACTCGAGCACGCGACGTGTTGCCATGTGTGCGATCTGCAGTGAGATTATCGATTGATGATTACCGTAGCAATCATTAAAGAATGGGATTGTGAAAATTGTTTAGTATAAGAATAGTCTACCGAATCAATCACAAATCTTGATCATAGGAGACACTTTAGCTATCCATGTAGCCTCAAGCTGCCTGGGAAAGAAATTTTGACAAATTCTCAAGCATTCCCGTCCATACACTACTTACTTCCCTCTTTTCTATCGAGACTTCGGTTCTAACCCTCTCCCGTTCTGCCATCGACTACAGTAACCTGACTACGGTCCACCTACCGTATATCTATCGATCCTCACTACCGTAACCCGACCATCGTACCTCCAACAACTGCGCGACGACCCTCGGTTCGTACTCCGCCACGCCGGCGTCCTTCAGCAGCTGCTCCATGCGCGCCACGTCCGACGACGTGCCCGGCTCCTTCGAACCCATCCTCGGTCCTGACGGGAAGATCGTGAGGTGGAAAGGGATTACGGTGGTAAATCAATAACTCTGGGGGTTACGGTAGGACGATTCAAGGATCAAAATTAGCTGACGTGAAGTCATCTGGGGTAAGATAAGAGACGGCTTTTTTGGGGCACGATGCGAAGAAAATATAGAATCAAAGACAAGTGAATTTCCTGCTTCAGCATTCAACGATATCTCTTTACGGCTGATAACCTGCGATTCCTCTGAGTCACTATCCGAAATAAAATAATCCTTTATCGATGCTTAGCGACAAAGCGAGTCGTAATTACACACATATTACTGGCGAATATGAATCAGTAAGTGAATAGGTTACACAAACGAATAGCTGGGGGGACTGGGCTCAGGGTACATACGAACCATCGTCTCTCCATTTCACATACTCTCTCGTCGGTCAGAGACAACGAGATAGCATGGGAAACGGAGAGAGTCAGACGATAGATTTTCGAAAATATGGTAGGGATAGAGGTACAAAATCGAGATTACTCAGTGTTTTTGGCTTACAACTTTACAAAAGATCTTTAGGATGCATAAAAAAGAGGGAACAGATGGAGTGTTGCGAGGGGCGGAATACTGTAGGGGCGAAAGCGAGGGGCGGGATTTTCGCGCGCTTTTTTGAATTCAAATCTTTGATGCTCAGGCGTGCATCACGGCGCGCACGAAATCGGCAATGTTCACGTTGCCGTGCGAGTCGTTGTGGCCGGCCAGCAGCTGGTCCACCTCCTCGTCCGAGAGACGCTCGCCTGGAA
>LS485135.1:65839-108316 GCA_900490705.1 Pristionchus arcanus | reverse complement strand
GTGTACAAGTGCAAATTTGAGTGAAAACGGTGCGGGAGACAAGGGGGCGTCAGAATGGCCTCAAAAACCGGCAAAAAGAACGGCCAAAAATCGATAATTGCGAAGTTAAGGGCATTAATTGATTTTAATTCGTCAAAGCCAGGCACAGTAGGTGAAAAGCTCGCATTACACCTCGTCTTCTTATCACGAATTGACTCTCTAAACGCCCGAAAAAGACCTCTGTAGCCTCACAATACCCGGCAAAAGAGTCGGGCTGCGGCGGGGATCGAACCCACGACCCCTCGGGCAATGGCAGTGGCGGCTCTTACCACTACACCACACGGTTGATAGCCTTTGGGCTCGTAGGTGGCTACACCATTCAGATGGCTCTCTTCATTCCGCATGCTGTCTCACCGGTTAGTCAGTTTTAGGGGGTATGCAAATGGGCAAATGAGAGAGAGAAAGGGGTTAAGGAGGAGATGGGGAACTTCTTCGGTTTTTGGCCCAGTCAACAACCGCTTCGAATGTGGAGGGGGTGGGGAATGAGAATGGTAGGGAGGGAATACTCTGCGAGAAATGGGTGGGCCAAAAACCGAAGAAGTGCCGGAGATGGATACGGTATCAAATTGAATAAGGCCTGGTCTTTGGTCTCCTTCGAATGGAAAATAATGATGTGTAATGTCATATCTTATCGGTCGATTCTCTTACCGTAACCCATCCCTTAGACCTACCGTATGACTACCGTAACCCATCCCTTAGACCTACCGTATGACTACCGTAACCCTTCGAATTTCAAAATGTTAACCTTAGCGGGTCATACTTGCAACAAAGCTCCCATGGGATTCTCGAGCGCAATTGCAATAATGAATGCGATTGTGTCGACAATTCTGAGGAAGTTTTGCAGTATGATCCTTTCCAACTTGTCAATCGGTAATCTACCGTAATCAGTAATCACTGTCGAACTACAATATGACTACTGTAGACCTGAATGATCCTATGCTTACTCTCTTACTCTTATCGGTCTTTTCTACTCTAGAGGCAGCATTCATAATTTGATTATGAACGTTTATCCAATGAAGTAATGGTCCTTCCTTATCCCTGCTAGCTGATCAAGCGAACCTACTGAAACACATAGTTCCCTGGTCCGAGTCTGTATCTGATCAATCGATATTCTACAGTATCCCAGATTATGTTAGACCGACCTCTTATCTTCAATGGATGCGTGAATAAATAGCAAATTCGGGAACTGTCTTAATCTCAAAAAATCCGTTGATTGTTCGAAATTGAGAAAGGCAGATCCTCATCGAGATAGTTTCAAGTAAAAGAGGCTATCAATTGACAATTTGCCAATATCCATTTATTCTTCCGTATTCGTCCACTAAATCAGTCTTTAGAAAAATAATTAGAAAAAATGTCTGCATGTTCTAAAGTACTCTCTGACAAGAAAAATAAATAAAATCAGTTCATGTTTAAGTTACGGTAAGTAAAATCGTCAAAGTTGCATCTTCCGGTTCCGAATTTTCCAGCACTGTGACTTTTCGAAAATTTTAAGTTTCTTTTGATTTTTACCCTGCTTTAGGCATAGTTGCGATTATTGCCCAATCAATGACCGTTATTCAGCAGTGCTGTCTGGCCGAGCGATGGCTTCGGCCGTTGCGCTGATCGGCAGAGACGTGAGTTCTTTTAATATCTATATTTTTTACAACTCGTTCCTCTTGAATCTTGGAGATCTTAACAGTATTTACTTTCAATATCTTCCTATTTTTGATTAGTTAACCAACCGAGAGGTCCACGTGCATTAATAGTTTGTCAGATCGATAGGCTGGTTGGTTGTATTAGTGATAATAGCTTACAGTCGATGTTGCATAAATAATCCAGTAGATACTAGAACTGTGAATTGGCAGATTTGTCGACTTCTCTTCTGATCTTCGCTAGGGCACAATCAATCGCCCCCAGTTTCAAGAAAAACAATAACAACAACAATAGCGAAAGGACTCCTTCCTTTGGTAAGAACTCGATTTTGTTTCCCTATTTTAATTTTTTTGGAGTTTCAGTTGTTTCCAGTTACAAATTGGACATACATGTTTTGCAGTGGCTCCCTACAAAGGAAAGACAGAATCGGAAATCGATATTCTGTACCGTGATCTTCTTCTCAGAAGGAAACAGGAACTTGAGAAGAAGAAAAATATGGATGACGAGATAGCTAAAGAGGTGAGACAATACACACATTAGCCTTCCTTGGCATATCAGAATAAGATTATTTCGATTTCAGGCGTATGAAGCTTGCCAAATTTACGCTGATTGTGGAGTAGCTAACCTTCAAACGCCATTGAGAAGAGTGTTGGCACTCACCAGAGTTGTGGATAAGGCGAATACATTGGTAAGCGTGTAAATATGAAAATATGTAATTTCTAAAGTTATTGAGGCTGGGTGGTTGTATTAGTGATACTTGTGATCAAAACCGTTAAAATGTGAGTTCCTTTGTAAATTGTGGTTTCCGAAATCATGTAACTGGTAGTTTAACTCCTGCTTCCTCGGTGTTTATACACATATTATATTAACCGGCTGAGTTGAAGTTTACAACCGTCGAGAGGGCTTAAATGTCAGCAGAAACTTTGCTCACGTATGATGCGTTGTATCCAAATATTAGTTTCTGCTTGGGAAATATGTAAATGTGCTTCCACTTTATTTACAGACTAACAATTACCCAGGTGGTTCTTCGCTATGGAAGGTGTATATTTTCCAGTCAACGGCGTTCATATCTTTCGTCTTCTCTTCCTTCCTTCCCGTTCGTGGAAGTGACAAAAGTGGAGGTACTTTAATTAGTGTACCAGATACAGGTAATATTTTTATTTATTATTTTATTAACTCACTATTTCTACTGTTAACCCTCGAAAAATAGTTATGAGAATCTTTCGAATAAGGGGATTGGGTATTCAATCATTAGTTTCACCCTACTCCCCGTTCCTTTGACGACAAAAATGTCCTTACTCACCTGATTCCCTTGCCTTCTCGTCCCTTATTTATTCCCACTTACTGCTAAAATCCGCTCCTACTCCCGCAGGACTTCGTGTGCCTTGAGTACGGGATGAACGTTACCTTTTACCTTTACTGCTAAAATGCTCCCATGTGATTCACGAATTCAATCGCGATAATGAATGCGATTGTCTCGTCAATTGCGAGGAAGCATAGCAGAAATGGTGATTACACTTCACTCAGGGTCCTCCCAAATCGGTGTTTCGCCCTAACGATTAAGTGTAAAGCCTGAAAACAACGGGTTCTGTATGACCCACTATTTCTAATCCGGCATTCATGCACCCAATCGATACACCACCGCAATCATAGCCTCCTCTCAACAGTGTGCCTCTAGGTTCCTTGGCCTAAACTTAACCTCGAAAAATTGCTTTTAGTTGCTTAAAATTACAATATTTCATTTCAGATCGTTCCAGGCAGCGACGGTTCAGCTGCAGCGTCCTCTCTCTGCCCCTTTCTCCTCTGCCCTGCAGTCCGAATCAGTCTTTGTTCGATTGTATCTTGTTATTTTCCATGTTTGTTTTCGTTGTGTTTGAAATACGGGTCAGCGTCTCTTTATTTTTCATGCTCTCTCAAGAGTCAGAGAGACGATAGAGTGTGCGAAACGAAGAGACGGTTACCGTTATTTCAAACTCTTGTTTATTGTTGTCTGTCCATTTCCGTCCCTCCCGAGTCATTGAAAAGCACTCGTGGCGGGTACGGTGGACACTTGTTGATGTGTTTGTGTGTGAAGGGGACAAGGGATGAGGGAAGGAGAAGGAGTTGAGGGAATCTAGATATCTACAGGGCAATGTTGACGTCGAAAGGTTAAATCAGTAATGTGTATCACAGTATCAAATTGGTCTGGATTACTGTATCGTACCTCTCTCTCATACGTTACTGTATCAATCTTCCTCCTGGTTTGCTGCGAGTACGGTTGATGTGCGTGTTTGAAGGGATGAAGGGGAAGAAGTTGAAAATGTCGGAATGACTACAGGGTACAGTAGCTATCAATATTCTCGCACTGGTGAGGATTACGGTAACTTTCATTCTCGTTGTTGGAGTATCGATCTTCCTCGATAAGTAACTGTAACTACTCTTTTTTCCCTGATGCCATCTTGCTCCCATCGGATTCTGTAGTGAAAAGGCGCAATCGATCGGCAACGCTGACAAGCCTTGGATTCATAGGTCAAATAAGTCTTCTTCTGCGAAGGAACCACGTCGGCAAAAATGCTCGGAACCATGTCGGCAAAATTTTTTTAGAAAAATATTTCGGTACAAAAAAATAAAAATTTAATTTAAAAAATAGAAAAAATAGAAAAAAAATCAGTTCTCAGTACTCCGAAAAAATTGAAATCCGCTAAACACCGTAATTCTGCACATTAGCGGAACATTAAAATCGAATTTTTTTCACTTCGCAACTTTAAAAATTAATAACTCGATGAATATTGAGTTTAAAATTTAATTTTTTTTTTCAAAAAAAAGTACAACCAAAGTTGCCACCTTTGCCAACCACTCGCAGACATGAAACTGCCAAATACGGAAATGTGATGTGGTCAAACTTTTGCGAAAAATAGTTTTTCGCAATTTTTTTCGCAACTTCAAACCTGAATTTCTCAGCTCCTAGGTTTGCGAGAGGTCTAATTTTTGGATTATATGTTAAATAAAGCATGGCAAGCGAAATTAACTTGGTTCCGGACCACTCGCAAACCTGAATTCTGAGATGTGATCTGTCAAACATGGGCTCGAAAAATCGTTTTTTCGCTTAAAAGTCGCAACTTCAAGCTTCAATTTCTATGCTCGTAGGTTTGCGAGAGGTCTAATTTTTTTGAATGTATATTAATAAATATATTATAAACAAAATTGACTTGGTTCCGGACCACTCGCAAACCTGAATTCTGAGACATGGCCTGTCAAACATGTGCTCTACCATCTCTTTTCGCTTGAAAACTTGCAACTTCGAATTGCAATTTCTCAGCTACTAGTTCGGCGAGAGGTCCAATTTTTGGATTACTTATTAATTTAATTATGATAAACATAATTTAAATGGTTCCGGACCACTCGCAAACCTCAATCATGAGACATGGCCTGTCAAACATGGGTACGAATAATCGATTTTTCGGCTTTTTCGATGGTTACCTGATTTATGAAAATTCGCCAAAAAACCACCACGCTTGTAATCTTCAGGCCTATCGAGCATAATTTAGTATGCGAATCTCAAGAAATGATTATCATGTGTTTTTCAGAAGACATATGATAATCATTTGAAAAGAAAAGAGTCGATAAGAGCACGATTCTTCATCATTCTTCAATCGGGCAATTGGGCTTAGGCTTCATTTTTGCAAGTCTGATACCTGTGATTATGACATCCTAAAATGCGCCAAAATGAAGCCATCACTTTACAATTACGTATATATGAATACCAGTCGATTTTGCCCCCGCCATCGGCGGGGTCTCATCGTCAGGAAAACTCCTCAATGTGCGCTCCGCTCCCCTCTCGTTTCGCTACACAGAAAACACCCGCAACGTGTTTACACTTGTTTCCTCTGCGTCTCTGCCCGAGAGAGTTTCTCTGGCGGTCTCGCCTAGGCGAACAAACACACACGCACGGGGAGGACATTCTCCTTTATTTAGGAGAAATGATATTCACTAATAGATTCCTCTCTTCGGTGTCTGATTTCAGATTTTTCTGATCACGCGAAAGGCATTTTTATGATCTTGAGAACATAATTCCTTATTGTTTTTCGATTTTTCGTTGCAGATGTTCGATATATGTATGCTTCAAACTTGGAAACTTTTTTTTTGAAAAAAATCGGAATTTGAAACAACTATTTTTGAACTGTCCCAAGAACAACGATATTTTGGCATGCTTAAAATTCAAGAAAATTCGCAGGGACCACGTCGGCAATTTTTTTTTACCACATCGGCAAAAAGGGCCGCGAAAAAACCCATTTGACCTATGCTTGGATTACGCCTCATAACTTCTTATCATAACTTGAAAATTGATACAACATCCCAGAAACATGAAAGATTGCGGTAATCACGGAGTAATCGATCTACAGCCCAGACTCACCTAGGATTACGGTAACATCCCAGAAACAGTAAAGACAAGTGAATCTAAAATATGTGTTTTCGTGTTTGTGTGTTTTCAGGTTGGTTGGGGACTACGGTATCTTACATTATCGTACGATCTTCTGGAGGCCCTATGCATCTTTCTCGGGGTTTCTGTAACTATAATATGTATTTGTAATGTGGGCGGTATCTTACCCATCTTACTATCTTACTCATTATCCACATTTCTCTGACGGAATAAATAATAAGTAAATGACGTGGATGTCATTGTGCCATTGGATTCTGGAGTGCAGTCGCGTTGAGAGCTGTCTCCTACATCACGAGAAAGCACTGCAGTACCATCCACGTCATTCATTCATCATTTATTCCGTCAGAGCAATCAGAGCAATAAGAACGAGAGAAATGACCTGTGCCGGATGCCCGTCGACGAATAGGTTCTAGCGGCAGGGGTGGGGGTAGAGATCAAAGATCACCTCGACATCTGATCAATCGATTGTCTACCGTAATCTGTCAGCTTTAGAGATACCGTATCCCCGACTAATTCCCATCTCATTGTGAGAAGGAAATGCGATATACCACACGTAGATCAAATGCACGATTTAGTTGTGAAATTGGTTAGTTGAAACAAATACGAATGACGGTAGTATCACTAATCCCAGACTCCCGTCTTCATCGTGGAAACAACGGACCTCATCGATTTTATTGCCTCACATCAATAATTGATTGTAGAACCATTATTACAATATTGACAGTATTTAGAATTCGATGACAATCTTTGAAAAAAATCACAATCATGAAAACTGAAAAACATGTAGTTCGATATTTCTTGATCGTGACACCTGCGTCCATTCGTGCACACTACTGACCTTCTGTCATGGATTTATATAGCGTCTCATTTAAATCTTTCGATTCATACCTATTATATGTCCTCGCAAAAACCATATTTTGTCCGTCTACTATTGATCTGAAAATTATTTGATTGCTCTCTGAATTTCGCAATGAAGAGGTGAAGAGCAATGAACAGCTCGTCGAATGAGAAACGAAAAGGGGGTTTCTTTATCAGTCGTCAGCCATCCTTAGTTTGATTCTTTCTCTAATTAATTAGTTAGTGAAATGATTTCGACTGCTGGCTGCACTGCTCAACTATTTATTTCTTGTTAATATTAAAAATACCACTCAATTATTCTTGTTACAGCTGCTTATCTCCGAAGCCTAATGTCCTACGAGGCTGATCGCTCATTGCTTTTCGATAAGATGCAATTTGATCTCACAGCGGAAGGTGTGAGTAAATAATCGCGTTATTCTATGTCATAGAACAAACTATATCAGAATATAATTTAGAAAGAATAAAATATCTTTCTAGGTTTGCGATTTTTTGAAAGCCGTCAACATTTTCTACAGTAAAAATACCGACCGTCCAATTACACCTGAAAACATGAGCGCTGAAGAGAAAGAAGTTGGTTTCATTATTCTACAGGGGTCATTATTCTCTTTCTTGAAATGAAGAGTTCATTTCCTCCTTCTCTCTTCCATTTAACGATCTTTACATTTTTTTACAGATTGCGCTAAGCCTCTTTGAAAATCGCAAATTACTACGCTTGTCTGGGCCGCTACAAACCAGCGATGTCGCAATAACGATATCGGAAGAGAGGAAACGGTAAAGACCGTAATTTTTTTTAAATCAGTGAGGTCGTGCCTTTCAGATCGATACTTGCTGGCTTGCTCGAGTTTCGTCTCTCAATATTGCCTTCAATCTTGGTGCTACAAAGGCAGTTCAATCCTCGCACGATTCGAGATTATTGCTTGTTATCGTGTTTACAAGAGGAATCCATTACGAATTATCTGGTGAGAATGGGGAAAATGATAAATAAAAAAATTGTCAATTCTTATTTGTAGAATTCAAAGCAATCGGCAGAATCCGTAGTCACCGGTCAATATCGTAATCCTTACCGGGAGTACATGCTTACCGACTAATCACTTTTTCTTGAAATACAGATCATCACTTCAAATTATGCATGAACAATTCAGTTCTATCTATTACATCTACTGTTCCTTTGCCAATTGCCTACATTCAATAATGCATAAAATCTTCTGTTTAGATAGTGATCGGTATAATTTATTCGAACAACAAATATTATTCCATTCTGACATTATTTCCGAACGAATAAATAGATCACCAGTCAGACCATTTATTTTCGCTCAGGAAAGCTGGACATGTTTCCGAGTGACGTATGCTCCTCCAATTCCTTCCCACTCCGGCACAGTTTCTCCTCTGCCCCTTTTCTACTTCCCTCGTTCCCTTTCTTTCTCGATAGCAGGGAGGGATTAGATGGCATTTAAGCAAAATTAAGACGGATTTGCTCCTTTGCGCGAATCCGTCCCCGATCGAGGCACAAAGTGGGCTGGGAGAGAGGGGAAATTGTCTGCGTCTCTTCAATCTCCCCGCTTTCTCGCCTTCTCTAACCGACTTGAACGCATAAAGAATGAAGAGATCCAGACCCTTTCTTGAAAGGAGAGACCGGCTCGGGCAGCAAACCCTGTGGCATGATGTCGCATCACTGTTCTATCCGTGTTTCGCTGCTTTTTCACTGCCGAATATTTTGCGATTGAACTCTACACAAATACTTTGTTGAAATAGCAATTCTTCCTTCCTCATAAGTGATTAGCACCAATTCCACTTGAGTATAGGATGAAACCTCATAGAACGCTCTAGAACTGACCCACTCGAAACTTCTTTACTTCCCCCATTCCAATTCATTCGTTTACTCCTCTCGATTAAAAGTTGCGTAATTTCTGATTGTCCTTGTCTGAATTTCTGAATTTCCCTCATGAAAAGAAGAAGAAGTCATCTAATCTTAATTTTTCATTATTCGTCCCAGGCAAAAGGAGCTCAATTGTTGAGGGAGTAGTGAATAATAATGATGGGGAAGGATTGTTCTTCGTAGTTCAGAGAAATTACTTTTTCTTGACCCCTCAGATGTTCCATTCCTCCCGTTGCCTCTCGTCTCACCCTTCTCGATCACCCCAATATTATTGTCCATAATTATCTCCCCAGTCCCGATATTCGAGAGTGGGGAAGCGCTAATGGCACGGTCCAGAACTAGAGAGGCTAAGAGTGGAATAGAGGTGCCACTGTCTCATTGTCAGTTTCACATGCTCTTTGATCTTTTCCCGAAGGTGTAAAAGAAGAAAAAAAAACGTTCATGTGAACAAATTGTTCATTGCAATCATTATTCTATCGCAAAAAATGTTTTTTTTCCTCTCGGCACTTCCGTGTATTGTTAGACAAGATCAACTTTTATGTAAGCACATTGTCCAGTGCAAAAATTACAGCGTCGCTAGGTATTTTCCGTGTTCATTTTTTCGTCCCAGCACTTTCGGTTATTTTTTTTGCGTGGACTGCAATGCAGTTATTGTTTCTATCGTTCGCTAAATACACCCTAGGTGCTGGTTTCTCGATAGTTTAGGGAATATCGGGCACAGTTTCTGCACAAATGGTGTTCGCGAAACTTTGCCTGTTCCGAGGTGTGTCTTAGCTGTGATTGAATTCATTGTGCTGTCTCTTCCTTCCGCACAGTCTCTCGTCACTCTGACCATAAGAATGTTCAAGATATTGAAGCTCTTGCTGTGATTGATCGCTCAGAAAAATGCGATAGTTTCGATGATCTCACAGCTTCAACATTCCTACGCAAAATTCATCTCAACTCCTCAAGCCTGTTTTGCCAATCACTGAATCTTCCTCATAGTTTCATTGCGTGACCTCGGAATCGCTCTTTCTTGACTCAAGCTACCTAACCCCCTTACTCTTTGCCTCATTAAGACACTCGACGCGGGGCTAAATGAGCCGAATCTGCCTTCCTTTCTCTTTTCCTCACACAAAAGTGTGGTTTGAGTGGCTGAGGATTCGTCGAATCTTCTCACAAGGTCATGCCCCCACCTTGCAATACTAGAAATGGCTTGACTCTAGCCTCCTATTCAAACTATCTAGGCAATAGGATAAGTTTGTGCTCTTTATGCAAGTCTTACAAGTCTTGTGAGCTATCAATGCCTGTACTCACATTGTAATACTGGAACTGGATTGACCCCAAATGGCTTCTAGCCTCTTGTTCAAACATCACTCTAAGACTCATAGGATAAATGTGTTAAGTCTTGTGAGCTATCAATACTCACTATTAGGCACTTGAAATGGCGTGACTATAGCTCTGCATAGTTCTACCAATTGGGATCAAATTGTTGCCCTTTTGTGCAGGCAATTTGCACATTCTGAGCTGTCAATGCCAGTAATCATTCCCCTGCAAACGTGCGAAAGCTTACAAGATGGCTAGATCGGCACAGCTCAAGGGAACACCCCTTCATTAATTCTTTTGATCTCCGCCTCTCCATTTCGTGTGCTCTATCGCATTGTCTGACTTGCTGGAGAACAGAATGAATGCCCAGACGCTCACAATAACTGTTCCCTTTCCCCCACCCGAGTGTGCTTTATCCACCGACTTTTCCGAGGCTTTTTCACCAGCTCCGACTCATCTGCTCTATAGTTTTCATGGTATTGCAGGCTAGAGCAAGTTAGAGATCGTGCAAAATGAAGAGAGTTAGATGATGATCCGTTCTCACCTCTATCCCCCTCTATCTTATTCCCGTTCGCGCGCTCTTAGTCGGCTTAGCGTTATTGCTCTCTCAGTGCAGCACCGCCGCTTTTTGCTGTCCCGTCTTGCTGGGATCGATAATCCACCAGCTTTTGGTCCATAATGGGCGTTAATGTGATCGATCCTGTGTATCTGACACTAATTATCTCTGTAGGCATTTATCTTATTCTGAGTATGACTATCGAGAATGGCTCTATTTCTTTCTTCATTACTTGTGGCATTAGGGTTCTTCATTTACCTGCCATTCTTTTCTGAGAGGTCACACCGTGTGTTTCCACAACTTCCCCTAGACCAGTCATCAAGTGTTTTCTGGTCACTTTCGAATTGTCCCCTCTCTTCATCTCACTTTGCTCACTTGATCGGAAGTGGTTGCATGACACACTGGAACATACGGTATTACTTTCGGTTTCGGAGTCATTCCGCCACTCTTCCAGACTCTCTTCTAGGCGAGCGATGCACTTTCGCTCACCCGAGCGCGTTTTATCCACCGACTTTTCCGAGGCTTTTTCATAAGCTCCGACTCATCTTCTCTATAGTTTTCATGTAAATGCAGGCTAGAGCAAGTTAGGGATCAGAACAGGTGAAGAGTCTTTCTTTCACTTTCGGAGTCATTCCGGCTCTCTCCTTCTAGACGGCAATCTTCTTCGCCACAAATCATCACCACTGCCATTTTCCCATACATTCCCTCTCTACTTTCCCTTTCTTCCGTCTCCGACTTCTTGAATTTTTACTGTAAGAGGACGCTTCAGCACCCTCGAATCAATTAGTCATCACACACTAATCAGGAGTATAAGTAGGGAATTGCTCCAGACAAATTACACTTTTTTTTTACTTTTCCTCTACCGGTTGGCATTGTTGTCCCTAAGTTGAGCTTTGTCAACTTCGACTTTCAACTGAATCCATCTACACTATCAATGCTATCAATGTTACAAGCATTGCATGGGATGAATCCATACTAATCTTTGCATTCGGCAAGGGTATCCGTAGCGACTACCGTATCACTTCTTGGTCCATGACGTCATTCTCGCACTATGTATCATCGCCTTCACAACTTCCTGCTTGCGAACCGGTGCGGGGGTTTCGCTACTTCCGGTCACTCTCTCCATTTCGCCCGCTATCTCGCCGGTTAGAGCGAGCGAGAGAGCGGGAGGAATCGAGAGAGCATGGTTCTCTGTCTGGCAAAAGTTTCAAAAGTTTCACTTCTCCACCAAGGACGAAGTGTTATCTTTGACAGTAAAGTGTTGCGCGAGATGAGTAGAGATGACTATTGTTTCTGAATCTATCCCTGTTGTTTTTGCTTTATTATTTCTCTTATCTCACGATTTTCGGCAAACTCCACTTATCCACGATGATGAACTCAAATTCTTAATGATGCTAAATTTTTTTTGTTTTCTCATCATTTACTAGCATCTAGCGTCCGCCATGGGATTGAAAGAAGGAAGAAAAGGAGATTCATCTCTCTCCGAGTTTAGTGTGGAGATTGCTCTCAAATTGGAGCGAAATACGATCTGAGCTACGCTGTTTGTAAACTTTTTCGGTCCATCAATTCGGACTGCGAGCTCATGGTTTACGATGCGGCTTTGCGCTCTATCGCGCGCTTTTAGAGTGACCACAATGACCTTTCGGTCTGTGCAGATCGTATTTTTCCTCCTCTGCAGAGCTTTGCGAGTTTAGGAACCTCTTTGCATCTCCGAGCCTTTTTCCCTGAACCTCGGACGATGGATTATCTTCATTACATCAACACAGCTCTGATCCGTGCCCAATTCCTGGGCCAAAACTCACGGTCACTTCCCCCTAAGCCAATAACGAGCGGCTGCGTGCGTTAACTTCCTTATCTCCGACTTAGACCCCATTATTAGCCCACTTTTGCGTCGCCTGGCTCGATCCAGGGCAGGCGGTGCTCAAATGTCCCCTAACTGCTCGCGAAACCTGCCCCGAGTCTTGGGCTAGCGTGTTGCCTTATAGGTTAGAGGGTTGAGAGATAGGGCAAAATGAGGTGAGTCCGCCTTGTTCCTGGTCTTTTTAGTGTTGCATTGCAGAGAGTGGAACGCCTTTACTTATCGCTAGACATCTCTAATTACAAAGGTCAATTTGACGCTCCGGCTCAAGGTCTCGGAGGTGTGTTGTAGGGAAAAGCTGCCAAGTAATGATTCTCCAAATTTTCGGGGGAAATAGACATATTATCAGGGATGAAGGGCACTTCAACAACACTTACTCCGCATATTCTCTGATGTATTGCATGAAATGGAGTGTCACGGAAAAGTTGGTTGTTCAGTTTACTAGAGTATCCTAATGTGTTTCACAGTCGTTTCAAATGGATTAGATCAATTGTAATTCCAATTATGTGGGGAATAACAGTTGAAAAATAATAACCCAAACTGGCCTCTCACTGAGCTCAGCCCAGTTATTGGTTCTGCTTATTTCCTCCCTGCCTGGCACCGCCGTTCAGACAACATCTCGCATACCGTTTCCACGAGACCAACCGATGGCCAGTCAAGATATGGAGACGGGACGTTCCCACAAGTATTAGTTCCATGATCTCGAACATTTCTTGAGTTATGTTCTCCTAACATCAGGAAATGGGCTAGCAGGAATTATCAAGGAACGTGATTTTGTTCGTTGTCGATGAGGTTGAAGCCATTGATATTGAATGTAACTACATATTTTCTTAGATTTCGCTGTGCTTTCACAAAACAATGTTTCTTAACTGAACTATCTATCTAGGCGCACCCTAGGCGAGAGAGCGGTTCGCCATTCACTTTATGCCAAAAAGTAGCGCTCCCAAATACATGCAAGTTTTACTCGATTCTAGGGGCAGTTTTCTAGCGGTTGTTAACGCGGCCATGAATCGCAATCAGTTTTGCTATTTTGGCTAGCGGGCGAAACTGTGCAAGAATAGTGCATACCATTCTATCTATCATGACTGTTAGGTGGTTCAGTAGGGGTTTCTTGATCAGTATCTTGCGTCTCGAAATACCTCCTCCTGAGAAATAGTGATTTACAACTGATCAATAGTTGCTTCTATTTTGCCAACGTTGATTGTGAATTGTTTCTCGGAATTCAGAGCAAACAGGCTAGACGAAAATAGCTCATTCGTATCCGAAACGTGTTCCACTCTTCCCTCGCAACAGTCTTGCCTCCTGTTTATTATCATCTCTAATTTCACTGACATTATTGATAGCAGATTTGATAACTAGGAAGGGGATAAACGAGCCTTCAAGCTCCCAATCCTTACTTTTCGAAACGTGTTCCACTCTTCCCTCGCAACAGTCTCGCCCCCTGTTTCTTATCGTTGCCAATTCATCACCAATTAAATCTCTATCATACCTTCAACTTTCAACGGTCGCATGAAAGAGATGAAACTTTCTGAAACTTTCAAACTCTTTCAAAGCCCCGTTTGGGCTTCCCAGCCAATGTGATGATAATTCCTTTTCAGGGTTGTGTTCCCCATGCCCGATTTATTATTACGGGCGGAAATAAAGGCAAAATATTGCATATTTACCGAGAAAATCATTTTCGAAATCTAAAAAAAGAAGGATGTGGAGCAAGGTCCTCCTGATTCCGCGGGCGCCACACATTCCGCTCTTTGAGCTTTAAGATTTCGAAAATGATTTTCTCGGTAAATATGCAATATTTTGCCTTTATTTCCGTCCGTAATAATAAATCGGGCATGGGATGGGAAACACATCCATGAAAAGGAATTATCATCAAATTGGCTGGGAAGCCCAAACGGGGCTTTGAAAGAGTTTGAAAGTTTCAGAAAGTTTCATCTCTTTCATGCGACCGTTGAAAGTTGAAGGTATGATACAACTAATTGACGGTTGATGTCAAGACGCCACGCCGTTTCCTCAAGATTCGTATCTAAATTGATTCGAGCAATAAAACTTTTCCTTCCTGACTCGAGTTTCAATCGTCTGTGATTGTTCCGCCTCTGATGCAGTTGCTACTTATATCAGTCTTTTCATTTTTCTATTTAGATGTTTGAAATGATATGTCTAGAGTCCAATTTCCTTAAAAATTAGTTATTTTACACAGCGGATTCATCTTTACGCAGAGCGTTGGGAAACTCTATTATTTCCAATAACTCGATCCATTCTCTAATTGCCGTTAGCGCCCCCAATCTTCATGTGACAACAAGCGGTTCTCATGCAGTGCGGGAAGTTATGCGAAACCGCTCCCCTTTGTTCTCTCGCTCTCGGGGGGTTTTGACACACCCTTCCCCGTTCGTGCCTGACCCCTCTCGAAATTGAACTTCTTCCTTATACTATTCTGTTACTCTGCGTTTTCACTTCATCAAGAAAGTTGGAAAATCATTCTTTCAAAATTTTATACACGTACCTAGTCATACTGTCCAGAGAAGTGATAGATCATGAAAAAAGTGTGCCCTCTCTAGTTTGCAGGTTATTACATCCCAGAGAAACCGATAGAGTGTGCATTTTGGGGAGTGCCTAGTGTGCGCTACAGCAATAGTTCGATACTGCCTCTGTTCGCGTGGTAATAACCTGTGCAAAACTTTCGCGCGCTCTTGGCGCCAGTAAACTGTGTGTGCCTGTCATCATTTTATCGCCTCAACTACCTTCAAACTGTCAACAGAAAGCCTCTCCCCATTCCTCATGCTCTCTAGCCCAACTATCAATAGTACGCTGTTGTACTATATCATACACTGCTTTTTATCACTGCGTAATTGTGGCTGCTTATATCGAGAGTACAGTTCAAATTATCAGACGTTTCACTTTCGTATTCGAATCGAGTCTTCAACGTCACACACGGGAAATTAGCGCCCATCGATGCGTTGGTTTAGATAGACATCGCCACATTCGCCAAACGCCCCCAGGTGCGGTCATGTGTTTTGATGCATCCTAGTGACCTGGTCCTGTCTACTGTACATCCATTACCACCCCCCCCTCCCTTCTTTCCATCCCATCAATCCGATATCACATCAGTAGTAGGCGCGAACTAGGTCTAGTCTTACTGGTCTGAGCATGCGTCAAATCAGCCTGCTATCTTGTCTGTTCTGAGAGGCCAGATAGCACTATGGTCTGAGAGGATGGTGATTCGCTCGACCGGGTAGGAAAAGGAAAACAACTCATCCCTTCCTTCCCAGATCCAAACCAGACTGAGAGCCCCCCGTGTGTTGCTCTTTTGCCCATGAGTACAAGCAGTGCTAGACCGTAGCTGAAATGTGCGCGATCTAGATGACATCTTATAGATCATCTAATCTTTCACATGAGGAATTGTCGGTGTTTATTTAGAAGATGTTAGAGACTTTTCGTGATCTAGTAGATAGACATTCTAAGTCGTGCAGTCTTCTCATTTATTTATATCTTTCCTCGAGCCGCATATTCGGTAGCCTCCGAACCGCGAAATAGATGTGACTCAGCTGCTGATCACATCTATCCCCACACATGTTCAACTGCTCAAAAGGCGTTTGTTCGCTTAATGGAGGCGGCCCTTTGGTCCTGTTCCCGGAGAAGGAGAGTGACCTACCAGTGGTCCTGGCCTTTAGTCATTCTCCATATTTATTTCCAGAGATATTTCGGCACTAGGTCTCTGACAGTTGCATCTTGCCTCTAAAAGTTCTCATCCGACCTAGTGCCGACACTAAACCCTGTGAGCAATTTGGAAAACTATGACCACCTACGTGATTCAGCTGAGGAAACTGTGAAATGGAAAGTTGCGCCGAACCGAATGACACTTCCCTATCGCTCGATCAGCGAATCAAACCGAGTATGTAACCGCGGGCGCTTTTTTCGGCCACAATTCCCCCTAGAAAGTTCCTATCACCCGCCTATTGCCCTCATCATTTGCCTTCTTCGCTTCTTCGAGTTTTGGCACGGGGCGCTGCCCGAGTGAAGGAGAAGTGTGGAAATTGATAGAGACAAGCGGTTCAACTCGTAAGTTTTGACCTACACCCCTTGCCGTGCCCCCGTCCAACTAGTTTTGATGCCGCCGTGCGAGCGCTGGGCAGCCGAAATCATTTCATTTTTCTCCTATCATCATAACCTCAATTTCGAGTGTGTTTGTACGGTTGAATGGCATCTATTATTGCGCAGTGCGTTCGAAACAATTTGGCACGGGGTCAGGTGTTTAAAATTGCACTTTTTGCTGACCTGAAGTTTAAATTGGAACATTCCATTTCCCAACTTCCTGTAGTATCTGGTTCTACAATTTTTATGTAGTAAAGATGGCTGAGTCTTTATAAAAGTTGGCTCATCTCCTTATGCTCTCGAATCATAACTATCAGTTTGTGACGTTCCATGATTACGTCAAGCATCGTCCTTGGCATGGGCAGCTCACAGTGCGAGAGTGAGCTGGGGCAGGGGAGTAATGAGTAGTCAATTCGCTGCTCTCTATTAAGCGCCTCGCTTCCTCCTCTCCTTTCGTGTTACTCAACCTAGCCATTTTCCTGCCAATTCCCGGCTGCCCTCTTGCTCTCGTGTAAAATTGCCGATTATTATCTCGGGAGTCTCCGTGCTGAGGCAACGTGCAATGGAAAACCGAATTGCGCACACGCCCTATTATTATCGCAGCGGCTCCCGAGCGCACTTCCTACAATCGGCCATTGTGACCGTTTTAGGTGTTCCTTACGCTACTTTTTCCATGATTACAACGACTTTCTCACACCCTGCATGTTTCCTCTTCATTCGGGTTCCCTACTTCCCTTTTCGCCACCTACGGATTGAGAATCCTTACCTGCTCAGAGTTCAGAGTAGTTCAAAAAGTGTGCGGGTATCGGACCTTTTTTCAAGCCACTTAACAGTCTTAGTTGCCTACTACTTGCCAAAGTGCAATGCACACAGTATCGTCACCTTTTTCTCAATGCCATTCTTCGGTCCCTCTCAAAGGGATCTTGCGTCGCGAATTAGGTTTAAATGAGGGTGGACCCTCGCGAATAAATCGGGCCCATTTGACTGTTTTCGTTTCGCGGCGCGCCAATTCCACCCACACACACGCACAAGTGGTTGGGGATCAGCCCTCTATTCATTCAAATCTTCCCTCCTCCGTCTTTCCACCGTTCGCCGGCTATCGATTATACGCTAGATCTTTCTTATCGTTTCTATCCCTCTAAGAGATATCGAGAAAGATACTTCACGAGTGATTTAGTGGCCAACCGTTTAGGCTCTCCGTCTCTTCATTCCTATCAAGAAGTGTTCCCTGTCTCGAGAGCGAGGGGGGATATCTCTAGAGCAGTTCTAGCAGTCTCCTCTTCTCTCTTTAGATAGCTTCCTCATAGCTGCACTTCCGGTAGTAGCAGTTTTGCGATAAAACTAAGAGAAGTAAAAGTTCCGAGCTTGAGATCAAGATATTTCACCCGCTACTTTTTCGATACTTTTTCGATCTGCTCCAATGATGCGATCTAGTAGAAAAAAATCGAAAGAAACACTTGCAAGTGCGCCTAATTTGTCTCATCGCAACTGTGCTACTTTCGCCCGATATCTCTGATGATCCCCACGAGATTATTAGCGAATTTGAATAGATCGTATTTACTTACAATCCATCAGATAAACCGCTTGCCCTGCTATCCGCATTGCATTCAAATGAGCTGTAACCTCGCCCCAAATAAATTCCGTTAGATTAACCGATTTCACAGTGAAATTTTAGGCTCAAACACTGGTTCCTTACATAACCTATGAAATTGTCGTTGCACTGTAACCCATTCTGAATATCAAACCATTATATTCCAATCATCGAATCACAGCATTACATACACCCCCACAGTTGCACCCCCAGGAACCAACTGTGCTTGGCGCTTTAATCCATGCCCGTCTCTAGTTTATCCCCGCTTGCCCTCGAGCCCCCCACGCACTCTCCTCCTGACCTTGCCTTTACTAGTTTCGCCCCCACTCTTCGCCCCTCCGCTTCCTCATAGGCCTCTCCCCAGTTCGCATACAGTTTCGCCCTGTCTGACCCACTAGAGAGAATGGAGAATGAAGAGAGTTTCCCTGTCGCCGCGGCCCCCTTTAAGCATATCAATAACCTTTCATTGCATCCGTGAGCGCGTCGCGCGGTCTCTACAATTCTATTGCCCAACACCCTCTTCGGTGCGCATGCTATTTCGCGAGTTTGGCCACTGACAAGCGCTGTTGGTCGCCTAGACTCTCCGAAAAGTTCAGGTACGATTTTCGCCAGTAAAATGGCTGTCTTTTCTCTCCTCTTTACTATGCGAGTTTCCCCCCTGTTGCATGCTATTTCCTCCATAGAGCATGTTTCTTTCTCATTCATCCGTTGCTCTCTTCAAACTACCTTATCTGTTGCAGAGATGGTGCTAAACCATTGCTCTGCACCCATCTCGTTTACATATCGGCCCAGTTCCGCATACTGTTTACGATCGCACTGTTGTTGTTGATTCATTGATTTATCGATTGGTTCCTGGTACTTCCTCATTCTTGGTTCCTTATTGGTTCCGTGCTCGGCACCGTTTCTCGAGCGCGCCTCGGGCCCATTCCTCCTTTCGGTTTGCCGTCTTACTACGCTGAATAGGCTAATTTCGTTTATCGCGCATTGAATGACCACTATTCGCTCGATTTCTTTGAATGTGTTTACTGTGTGATTCAGATCGATCAAAGAGTTCTTTCAGTGCATCTCAACGATCTGTGAATCGCCAACTGAGTGGATACGGTAGGCCGTGGACACACGGTAGCGAGATGGGCATGAAGCACCGCGTCGAGCACGGGCTAGCGCGATTCTTCACCGCGTTGGGGCGGTTTATCGGTAACTGACTTTTTTTTAGAATTTATTCAATTAAATTAGCTAAATTAGTGCAGTTCCGATAGGGAAGTTCCGCTAGCGATCTTGATCGCATTATTAGCAGTTCATTGAACGCACGAGAGCACTTTGAAAATGATAGAACGAATAAAACATCAGAAAATAGTGATCCTTGCAGGAAAATACCCGTGGGTCGTGCTCACAGTGACACTCGCTACAACGGGCTTTTTCTCACTCGGATTGATATGGTTCGAGGTCGGTTATTTTCCTAATTACATGGCTTTTGAGCTGTTTTGCACAAAATTCAGCTGTTTGATGCAGAAAATGCGCTCGAAAATGACCGTGATCTAGTGTAGAAAACCAACAGTTTCCACTTGTCGGCCATGTTTTCTCGACCACTTCTAGTGGTTTCTTTCAACACACAATTTCAAGTACTCGCTGTTATGAATTCGAGCGTTCAGTGAATGTTGACCACCGCGCACCTTATGATACGTTTCAAGTACCGTGCTAATTTGATCGATTATCTCGAAACGGGAATTGAGCTGACTAATTCAAACTTTGAGCAGCTGATTTGGTGATATTTTGAGCGTACTATGCGCTGCTATTCGATATTTAGGCTGATCACGTTGCAATAGAAAGCGAATTTGTCCTGAACTACCCCAAATTAGCCTGCTATTTTGACCGTACTTTGAGCATCCTTCATTATTTACCTCTTAGTGACTCAATAATCGATAGCATCTGACTCATGGACTAGTCCACGGGGCGCGCCTCTATCACATCGTTTTTGCCTGCTACTCCTCCACTGTAACTTTTTCCCGACCCTGGACGGGTTTGGCAAAGAGTGAGGGGGTTTTCTTGATTATCTATCCTCTCTGGGCGGTTAGAATGGGCGAGATAGTGTGCAAAATCGAGAGAGTGGCTGCTTTTTGAGCGAAAATGCGGTGAGCGAGCGCACTGACGTGTGTGATTGCACTATCACTGGTAGTGAGTTGGCAGGGTAATTCAAGGATGAGTTAGCTTGCTGGGATTGATCGAGGAGTATTGATTAGCTGGAAAGGGCGACATGAGCTCGAAATGAATAACGAAGCAACAAAATAAAAAGTAAATCGTTTCAGGAAACGAATAATGTCCGGACGGAATATTCGCCGATCGATTCACCGAGTCGGAAAGAGTACGAAGTCACCAAGGAATTTCTGAATCATGTAAGAGCAAAGATCAGCCCATCTGTTGCTTTTGGTAGTCCTCATTTATTGGTTGCATCTCGCTAACTCAAGTTTCCACCTTTCCCAAATGAGTGCTGATGAATCGTGATGAAAGGAAAAGGCGAAGAATGTGTTTATCAGCAACTTTGATTAGCGTTACCAGCATGTTTCGGTGTAGAACTTTCCTTGAGAATTTTGCTCAAAATCAAAAACAATTTCAAAAACATTTGCAGAATGGCACTCTTGATCCCTCCTACATCATGATTGAAGCGAAGGATGGAGGATCATTGTTGAGGTAATCGTTGATTAAAAAAAATATTTATTGCTACCTCAAAAATGCTCTTGAGATATGTTTCAATGTAATCGTAAAGAATGGATTGCTTTGAAGAATACCACCGAGACTATCGACGGTTAAATCAAAATTATTTAAAATATTAAACTTGACAATTTCAGGAAAGAATACCGCGACAAGATCGTTGCATACACTAAATATCTACACGATAACGTCACGATCAACCACAAGGTTAGAGCATCAGAATAGTCTTAGAGTTGTCTGATTTTCCTAGAAATATTCGTCATGATTCTGTATTCCGTCTAATTGCCGATCCATCTATTGTTGAATGACCTGACGTGGATGCACTTTTATCTCCAACTCTAGTGCGGTCGGGGTAAATATTAGGAACATGTACGCATGACGTTGAAACATGATCTTCACTATCGATTCTATTTATATATTTCCCGTTTGCAAGATTTCATTCAGCCAAAAAGAGACATTCCTTCGACCATTCCACGTGATGTTTTCGTTCCCGCACCCGAGTCACACCCAAACTTGAAGTGTCTCGACTCTCTATTATGCATGTTCTCTAGCCGGGCAGACAACAATAGATAAATTGAGAGGGACCGACTATTACGAGCTATTGACCATGGCTCGAGCACATTTCGATCTTGACTAGGTGGTCAGGGACTTAGAGACCGCGCAAACCATCTCCCAGTCTGAGATGCGGATTAATGGATGTATGGCTCTAGTATCTCGGTTTCGCATGATCTCTAGTATCGTCTGACTTGTGAGATAGAACAGTAAACGAAGAGAGTAAATGGTCAAGAGTAGGAATTAAATTTTTAATTGCTCCGAGACACGGAAGTTTACACGAGGAAGTTGTGTCAGGCACTTGCGTAAACTGTCTAGCCAGTTCGAGGGACGAAAGACGTCACTTGCCAAAGAAGTGATTACGCAATCAGCGTGATAGGAGAGTTTCTCGAGAAAGTAACGGATTTCCTAAGAACACGCTCAAGCAAGTACATATCTATGCGTCGCAATGTGTTTCACAATTAATTTAAAATTAAATGAATTGGGAATTCAAGAATTTGAATACGATTGCTATGGTAAAATTCCAATAATTGAAATTCAGAGAAAAGGCACATGTAACAATATTTGTAAAAATACGAATACAATGTTCAGGGTGAAGTCTGGGACTTCCGTCGGTTGTGCGAGCCCTACTGTGAGCTGAACACAGCATTCCTCGCGTTTCTGAAGCTCTACGATGATTCGGATCCGTCATCCGGCACGTATCCCGCCATTGAGATCTTCGGAACGAAAGCGTTTATCGGTCAGTTGATCTTTGATCTTTGATCTTTACCAGTCTGCCCATACATGTGTCATTGCCCTTCTACTTGTATCAGTGATCACATAACCGTTGATCACTGATAAATTCCCAGCTTATCATGCTGAACGGATAAGCGCATCCGCCGAACTTAATCATCTGATTAGGAATTAGGAGGAGCTCCACCCGATCACTAATCCCTGGAACGGAACACTGGCTGTTCTAAATTAAGGGACGCATCTCGCATCTTGAACATTTTGTGCTTGCTGAACCCGGAACTAATCGAATGTTGTCAGCTTTTCATTGATCGGGAGTGTGCCGGTAAATTTTAGTTCAATTGATCGCTCTGTCAAGTATCAAGAATAGAGGAACTTTCTCCTTTCTTTCCGATATCTCTCCAATCAGAGAAACTAGAGATCACGCAAAACGAGGAGAGCATTGCTACATCATCTCGATTTCCCCTCTTTCTCTGCCCCGTCTCTCGATGTTGCGCACTATCTCGCTGGCGCCACTTTCACTAGTTTCACAAGCAAATTTCCGTATCGAACAACTGAAATAGTGTGGATTACCGTAGTCTGGGAAGAATCTCGTCTAATCGCGAAGTGACTTTTTTTGCACGTTCAATGAAAGATTTCAAGAGCGCTAATTGAAACAAGTGACCACGTGGAACCACGAGGGAATTCAAATCGGGAGCAATCAGTGGACAATTTTCAAAGTTGCTAGCTTAACTGAGAAATTGCGTGTAGTAATGATTGTGACTAATTCGCAACCTTCGAAAATAGCGTAGAGGTCAGGTTGATGATTTGTCATGTTCAAGTAAATCAACGATCAATTAGAAATAATGCAGAACAAATAGACTATTCTGATTGTAAGAGCTGAGGTGAACTATAAATATTAACCACATTTTTTCAATAGGTTGCATGATCGTATTCTTCAGGCAACAACGTGTACGGCGTCAAGCTCACCAATGAATCGATCATCGAGTCCTTCTCGACCGCCATTCTGCCGATTTACCTGGTGAGAAGCCGTACAACCTATTCCGAAGAAGTTGTGATTGATTCGTTTTGGATAGATGGATCTGCATTCACTGATCGGATCCAATTATCACACGACGAAATAGTGTTCGTGAAACACAAACGAAATATTTTCTCACGATTTTCAGGTCTTGTTTATTACTAGATAACTTATTAAAGCATATTATTTTTCCAGGTCGCCCCGTACAAGGACACCTCCGCGATCTACGAGTGGTTGATCGCGGCGAAGGATGCATTCGAAGAGCCCCAGTTCGCGCTGTTCAGGGTAGGTTGCGGCGAACATATTTGCAATGACGGAGTAGTATTCAATATGCTACAGTGAAAACGACCGATTACACGTCTGTAACTGAAAACGCAGAACGAATCTTTCAATTTCACAAAATTAGAAAGCATAGTAGTCGGACTCACCTAATGAAAACAACACCAGATCATTATTTGTTTTGACATCTAATCTGAAAATGTACGCTTGCATTATTCTAGATGGGCGTCACCGGGGACGCACTCGTCTCCGCCGAGGTCAGAAGGATGGGAATGGAGACGGCCCCTCTCATTGCCGGATCTGTCGTGGCAATGATCGTGTTCGTAGTGATGAGCAGCTTCCGGTAAGCAGGATTTGTATATTTATTTTTATTTTGTGACTTTTTGAAACGATATTTCGGAATTTATTGATGTAAATTATGTTTTTTTGATGATAATACAATCGTGAAACCTATTTGAATCCTTGAATTTTGAACAATTCCAGCTCTTATTTATGATGATTTATTTTTATTTTGTGATTTTACCCAAGCTATTCGAGATTTATTGATGTAAACGATATCTTTCTGATGATAATACAATCGTGAAACCTATTTGAACTGGTCGATCATTTAGAGATTGATAATGAACTGAAATTATTCTAGCTCGGACCCGTCTCGCGCCAAGCCTTGGGAAGCGGTTGCAGGCTGCATCGTGCCCCTGCTCGCGCTAGTGGCGTCCATGGGTAAGACATGATGAATGATTGACTGTTCAAATCACTACTAGCCATAGAATGTTCACGTAAACCATTCAATTTTTGCACTGTGAATGCACCATGTGAAGGGATTGTTCAGTTATGAAATTCAGGCATTCTCAACTTCTTCGATTTAAAATTCCAATCGATCATCGTCGCGTCCTTCTTCCTCGTTCTTTCAGTAGGAGTGGATGATGTTTTCATCATTTTGAGGTGAGCGATCAGACCCACCGAACAAATTTGCTACCTTAACCTCTCAGCAGGGTACCATAATTCCATGATCTTTGCAGAGCCTGGGACCGCACCAATGGCCCCGTTGTCGAGAGGATGGGCTCGACGCTAGAGGAGGCCGGGCCGAGTATTACTATCAGGTGCGTAGAATATCGCATTAATCTCAAGAAAAGATTCGCAAATAAGGTGCGGATATTTGATGCCCATATTGTACGCCCATATAACTCTCCTACCGTATCTCACAAATATGAGGAATTAATGAGCATTTCTCACCCTAGAATAAACTACATATACTTCGCCGATCTTACCTTGTTCCATTACAGTGCCCTCACTAACGCAGCTGCATTCTTCGTTGGAATGTCCTCTTCGACGCCAGCAGTGCAGTCCTTCTCCCTGTTCTCTGCAGTGGCGATAATAATTTGTTTCGTGTATGAGTGAGTACTTCATTTTTCTCAGAACTAATTCAGTGGCAGACGAGATTCAGGAGGAGGTTTAGGAATGTGAGGGTGAAGAGTTCGCCTGATTCCGTGTTTTCTTAGTTACTCTGATTAGTGATAAATCTCGGACCATTTATTCCTTTCAGACTGGTCTTCTTCTCCGCCATCCTTGCCCTGTCCGGCAGAAGGGAGTCGGGAGGCATGCAGTCGCTGCTCTGCTGCTTCCAGGCTGATCCTCAGGTGGGTTGCGAACGATGATGTTTAAAAATCTTCATTCTGAAATATCAATTTGAATGAGTTTCAGCTCTGAAATATTTTGAAAGCGATCAGTAGATAAGTGATTTTTCGATTGAATTCGTGAAGAATGTAATTACAACAATGATCGTTACCTTTCTTCCTTCCAGGCCCACTGCCGTCTCGTCGAAGCTCTTGTCCGCGTCCAGCACACTGTCATATCGTGGTGGTCGAAGGCCGTTGCGTGGTGGAGCATACGGTATGTTACTGTACTTTATCGATAAGCAATATCTCCTTTATTTTTAGCTGCTGATATCAAAAAGCATCACCATTCTAAAGCTTGATACGTCCCAGAACTGATGATATCGTGAAAATGAACTGATAGGAACTTTTTGGCCCAGGCTACGACCGCTCAGAATGTGGTGGGGTAGGAAAAGAGATTGATAGGTAGCGAATACACCAAAGTCCAAAGATCAAAGATCACCCTAATTCCTTCAGTGTCATCATGGTGTTCTCCCTTCTCTTCTACTACTACGTCTCCGCCCTTGGAATCATGGACATTCATACTTTCATTACTATTGAGAAGATGGCCCTGCCCGACTCGTACCTGCAGCATTTTCAGGTAAGAGATTTTATCTATCTTTGGTGTTCAATGTTTTCAACGACCACCTATCAATATTCTATTATTTCATTTTTCCCTGTCAAAATACTCGTCTAGCGTATTATAATGCAATACGTTCTTTAACAGAGATCGTGAAACATATCTGAATGTGTTTAAATTTAAAATTCATGATTCAATGACGATGCAATGCAAATTTGTTGTGTTTTCTCATCAAAATTATATTTCAAATTCTCAGGAGCGCTACGAGACCGCCCTCCGCAACATGCAACCCATCTCCGTGTTCATCACGAAGCCGGGAGATCTGACCGATCCGGAGAATCTGGCAGGTATACGGTAGTTAGTGATTGATAACTGACTCATACAGTATCCTCATTTACAGTATCCTGCTCAGCTCTGATCGGAAACTGATTTTCTTAATTTTCATTTTTCAGTCATCAAATCTATCGTTGCTGACTTCGAGAACGCTCTGCACTCTTACGGACCGAACTCGACCTATCTGTGGCTGAACGCATATGAGGACTTCCTCTCATTCTACAATGAGGATTCATCATTCACCTATGAAGTACGCGAAGTCATATTGAATATGTTTAACTGGTTCCTCTAATTTTATGAAATTCTTAATAATACAATGCCGCTTGGGTTCTAATGTAAGAACTAAAAAAGAATATCTTCGGAACTAGGATTAATCACGTTAATCGTTGTAATATCCACTTACTCCACGCATAGCATCAATATTATTTATCGCACCACACTGAGAAGTGAACTGTGGGCTTATATCAAGAAATCCGAAGTGAGGAGCCACGGGACAAGAATAATGAGTACATTTTCAGGAGATTCCCACCTTCTTCAAGTCCTCCTCCTACTTCTACCTTTCATCCTTCGTAAAGTACAACGAGACCGCCTGTAAACAGAACATTCCCGAGTGCATCCCTTCATTCTTCTTCCTAACGAATTTCCATGATGTGAGCACACACAAGGCACATTGTGTTGATTATAGAGAGATTGGTCTAGAGGTTGGCAGTAGGGTTGGCTGAACGATTGCGGGATTGCGGGCCCGCAATGGAGAGCTTTCGACAGTGTTTGAGTCTCTGAATGCTCTGATGATCTTTGATCTTTCAGGTAATCAAGTACCACGAGTTGATCCCTGTTGTCAACGATTGGAGGCGGATAGCGGAAAAGTACAAGAGTCACGGAGTGTACGCCTTCTCCGATCATTCTCCGTTTGTTGATCAGGTATTCAGGCAGACGCATCCTGGACTTTAGACGAAGTTTGAACGCTAACTAGGCTTAAAATTATGGAATGAATTCTAAATTATGTATTCAGTATATCTATTTGCAGACCATGGCCATCGACTCCACAGTTTGGTCCTCTGTGGCTACTGCTCTTGGCTGCACAGCCCTGGCTTGTTTCATCTTCCTGCCGGATCTCAAGTGTAAGTGTTTATTTTTTAAACGGTTCAGCCGTTAACAAAACAGGACTATTGAATACAAAGTAAAACAATTAGAGCATATTTCAGGCATTATCTGTGCCGTGCTGTCCGTTTTCTCCATTACTGTCGGCGTTATTGGTGAGCCATTTATATTTTACGACCAAAATGAGTTTCACCAATCATATACAAATACATACAATCATCAATAATGTTGGTTTGCCCGAGGTTTCTCAAAATAAACTAATATAAAACTCAGCCTAGTTAGTTATTTGCATATTGCCATGAATTCGTCTCCCAAATTTTCAACTAGTCCCTTCTCTTTCAGGTCTGCTCTCGCTCTGGGGTCTGGACCTCGATCCCCTCTCCATGGCCGCTCTTCTCATGGCAATCGGCTTTTCAGTCGACTTCACCGCCCATATCTGCTATCACTTCTACAAGGCTCGCCATCCGGTAAGCACGTGCCGCGCACTTTATTCTCGAAATCACGACAATTTTGCATTGCGTCGCAATTGGAAAGTACGCGGCACATGAATTCCTTCCTTTGCAGAAAGTCTCGGACCGCATCGAGGAGTGCCTGACGTCTATTGGCATGCCGCTGGTGCAGGTGAGTATCGTGCGGCTGCGGTGTGGAAAGTGCGCGGCAGAGTGGGAATAATTGATTTTCTAGGTTGGATTATCGACGATTGTTGCGCTCGCGCCGTTGCTGTTCAAGCAGAGCTACCTGGCCGTAGTGTTCCTCAAGGTAACTATTACACTAGGGCAGACTTCTCTTTCTCCCGCTGTTGGTGGTCATAGCAGCCACAGATGGTATGAAATGAAGGGCAGGCTTGAGTAAGAATGGGTAAATAAAGAAAATCAAGTAAGTTTCACCAGCGTTTCGTAAGCAGGTAGTAGATAAAGCAGCAGTAAAGAGAAGAATGGTGTTAGGAAATGTAAAAAAAAGTTTATTTTACCCATTTTAATGTTTGGTCTAAATGAGGTTTAATAAATTGTTGTTCAGCCAATCATTTCAGACTATCACCGTCGTCGTCCTTCTCGGTATGATCCACGGACTGATCTTCCTGCCGATTGTATTGACGTGAGTTACTTGAATCCTTGCTACTTCTCTGATCTTTTTTTCAAACTGTCCTGGCCTTTGAATGTCACCTTCTTCGATGACAGAAAAGTAGTGGTTTCCTATTGAATTTCCTTGCAGATTCGTCGCTGGCGATTCCTCCTCGCCCTTCTCCAAGACGTCCACTCCCTCTACTGCCTCGACGGATAGTGAGAGGAGCAGTCAGAAGAGTGTGGAGCGGAAGGAGAGCTTCTATCGGACACAGGTGAATCGGGTCGATGTGAAGATTGAATAGTGGTAGTACTGATGGTTAGGCATTCCACTTCGGGGTGAGATATGTACATGGTCAGGTAATGTCAAATATTTCGTGCATTTGTTGCCGAGTTAGAATCATATGATTTTGATGTAAAATACATGATTTCCATGGATCAATTGAGGGCACTCCACATTTGCGCTGTTAAATCAGCTCTGAAACATATCCAAACCAACTCATGTTTCGATGCTAATTCTCTTTTTTGGAAATAACAATTCAAAAAATTCCTTTCAGGCCTTAATCGCTCGAGTCCGACAAGAATTCGAGCACGCCAAGGTCGCTCCGGTTTCTCCGGAGGAAGCAGCCGGCAAATCGCCAGCGTTCAAGCACAAAATCGCCCTCGGCCGAACGCCCTCCACGCAATAGCATCAATATTACTGATTTATGACGTCATTTAACTCGTTTCTTGCCTCCAAAAACGCCCTTGTTATCCTATTCTCGGTTGGTTCTTTTATTCCGCTGTCTGAAAACAGCGAATTCTACGGGTCTCCCACGTGAGCAATGCATTCGATCGATTCGGAGTTTTATGCGGCCCTTCAATTATCGATCCCCGACCTAATTATTGATTTTTTTGTAGTAACCTACCACAGTTTAGTATACTGAGAACACTTTGTAGGCTTTGTAGAATGCAACAACTCTTGCCATTGGAGGGGCGGGAATGGGATCATCATTTCTTAACGCTGATCTTGTTTTCTCGTTCCACTGTAGCTATCATCGATCGCCCTAGTACCAAGCTCCCTGAAAGAATTTGAGGCTTTAAATACGCTGGATCGACCCAATTATCGATTTCCATCGATTTTTCTCCTGCCGAGAGCAGTTGAAACTGCATGACTATCCATATCGAATTATTGTCACCTCTAATACCTAAATTCCTCTCAAAAACGCTGCTTCAAAATTGCATGGGTATATTCACCGATCTATTGTATTCGTGTTTCTCGTGATAAACTATGAGAATATTGCATTTATTTATTCACTAACATTTATCAATCGCGAATAAGTTGTATATTTTTAAATGATGGGAAATAATAGCAACAAGAATTCGAATTTTGTTACGAAATAATTGAACAATGTAGACCCTCATTAATCAATGAAGACAGGAATTTCGATCTCCGCCAAAAGCAGTTTCTGAAAAGGTAAATGTTTAAAATATAATTTATAAAATCACATTTCAGATATAGATGGTTATGAAAATTTAGCCGATTGGTTCTCAGTTTTTTGGCTTTGCTAACTCGAGGAATTGCTTGTACAAAAATGCTGACCTTTGTAGCGTACATTGCGATCACCAGCCGATTGTGCTCTTTGAGAGTCGCCCTCTGAATGAGTGAGGTTTAATCTAAGCGTGTAAGGTAATACGAAACGAAAGACGGTCAAGTATGCAAATCAACAAACTTCGGAGTCCGCGATTTCAGGCAGAGGAAGCCGCTTGATTACTTGCACGTTCTCGGTCGGATAGCACGTTCCCTCCCCGAAGTCTTCCTCCTGAAATGAGCAGTCATGTAATAGAGCATCCCAAATCTTTTTTCGCATGCAAAATACAACCAAATTGTGCTACTTCTATCGCAACACGTTCAATAAATAGACTCACCTCGAGAGGGTCATCGCAAATCACTAACAGATTGAATAGTGTTTTCGCTCGTAAGGTCTGAAATCGTGATGTCAATTCAATACCCAATACTCAGAGACAATCCCAATTAATTGGGTAATTGGTATTGGGTTGACCAATTAATTGACTTTTATTCCTCATTTTCCGAGGGAGTGAGCGGCCGCAAAACCAATTAATTTGGTATTGGAATTGGTTGGACATCCCTAGTCTGAAACACAAGAAGATGAATGAAAAGGAAGCGATGAATAGATCACGGCAAGCCGGATAGTCAGCACATGCATTTTGTCATACCTCATTCTTGCCAATGAGAGAGTACACTACGTGAGTCAACTCGAAGTGGAATTGCTCTGAAATTATGGAAATTATGATTGCTTTTTAACTAAACAAATATTGTCATTTCTAAGAAGCTTACTTTTAATTTGAAATGAAAGCGAAATCGCGTTGTTTTCATGCAGATGGGCGGCCTAAAATATTTTTAAAGTTAAACCTTAACGTAATAAAACGTCGAATTAACAATTTATTATCTTGAAATATCTTTATGGTAACAGTTTAAAAATATTGCAAAAAAGGTTACCGTTGCTCGGTCGTTTCGTGTCTTTGTTCTCGATGCTCGAATTGCAGTAATCAACAGTGGAGTGTTTTCAACTGAAATGCTAGTCTCATTCAGGTCTTCATTTTTTTCTAGAACTGATTTGAAGCAAGTCTTAGACTTGTTCTCACCACTACGAAGGATCGTCACATTGTGGTGCACATGAGAGGCTGCGTGGTGATGTTCCCTACAAATATCACCTTCTTATCTTCGAAATTGATGTCGACTCTTTCCAATTGTGGAAAGACACTTCATCAAAATTATTCGAACCATTAACAAAAATAACAATAACAGCGTGGGCGGAGTTAATAAAACCATTTTGTGATTCAACCTTACCGTTCTTGCTGATCGTGAGGGCGAGACGAGACGGTAGCGGCCAGAATGAGAACGGATAGCAGAGAGAGTTGATTCATCTGCATTATTATTTATCCTACCCAGATCGAATACAAAAATCCGTGCTTCAGTGGAACAGTGCGGTATAAAGAATGCATCAATTTGGTTCATATTCATCAAATATGCTATTACGTTTTTCACAAAACTTTTAAATGCGTTTTAATAGAGTTCATGCGCTCGAATATAGTTTTTTTCGAATATAGCTCGAATATAGCGTGTAAATTCCATAAATGTGTCGAATTACGTTATGCCCGGACTAATTAAAAAAACGTAGTAAGACTAGCGAAGGATCTATGAAGAGTGACAGCTAGTAGATAAAATCGGGATTTTATATGCCCGCAGAGTCCTTGTCTGCAATAGGAGAGAGTGTGTGCGCAACGGAGAGGCGCTGACAACACGGGGAATTTTGCTGACCAGACACATTTCGCGATTGGACGAGATGGTTTGAGATTACATCGTGGCGCTCACAAGAAATGATCAGTTTTTATGCCGGATTGTGAAATATTACGAATAAAATTGGACGAATTGATTTAAGTTTAAACTGGAAACAATTCTGAATTTGTTATAACTGTATACGATCCTTTGAATATAATAAAAAAAATGCTGGAACGATATTGTTGCTATTGTTTAACAAATTGTTCAAAATATTATTTCTTAGATCAACGAATAAATGAATAAAGGCGATGCAATCTTCGATGGCATGACACTTATCACACTACAATGGTCTCACTATTTCGCTCGCACTGACCGGCGAGATAGCGTGCAGAAACGAGAGACGGCACCACAGTTCCTCACAGGTAGGTCTGCACGATTTCCACTCGCAAGCTGTCAATGTTGCGGTTAGACACTCTGCTTTGCGGCGCCGAAAAGATAAGGACGATGCAAACCGCAATGATTCTCTCTTCTTTGTACGCTATTTTCCTTCTCAAGCGTGATAGAAGCTATGAAAACGATGGGCATCCTTGATAGTCCTTGATAAGTGTCAATCTGGCACGTTTTGATATTATCTGTGATCAACGAGAATGCAATTGTTCATAAGAGGCCATTTGTGTAAGAATCGAACAAAATGGTATGAGGGTCGGCACAGCAAATTTTCAATAAATTGAGGAGAGAGGTTCTCAAGGGTGGTGATCATCGTGGTGAACTTCATTTTGCTCCAAATCATTCCGTGCAGCCGTGCTGCAACCGTGCTGCAAAGCACCTTTATTCTGTATCTCGTTAATCCGTGGATGAAACTTTACGAAAATTTAAGAGCAAATACAATCGACCACGCAGATTCTAACCATGATATTCTTGATTTCTAAAATCCATGCATTTTCTTATAAAAATTTATTCTTTGAATGTATTGAGTTTGTGACTTCTGAATTTATCGTAGGAGGATGGGCCTTATCCAGGGGATCATTTTTCATACCCAATGTATGGGGTTAAAAATATCCGTTTTTTTGCTATCCTTTGTTTTGTGTTGAATTTCTTTCTTCATTCTCTCTTTCCCCTCCCCTCGCACCGCGCCCTTGGTGCGTCGAATGAGGAATGAAATGAGTGGCTACAGTACCGCTCAAAAGTTTGGAAGCAAAATTCAAAACCTCATAACTTTCTTCAAAATTGAGATAAATACCGACGGTTTGTAGTTATCGAACGTAAAATTATTGGGAAACAACCTCATCTGGTGTATTGGTCAAGTGCTTCTCATACTCATTCGCCGTACTTGTTTTGCTGAGGAGCTGTCACTTTTATTTTTTTAAACCTCTACGGATTTTTGCTACCCTTTCATTCTTTCTGTGGTGATAGTAGTACCAATGATGAATATGATCCACTATGGGAGCCGTTGAACGCATTTCGCAACGAGCGAGGAAATTTATTTTTCGGCACCTCTAAAAATTCTTCAAATCATCATAACTTCAGTGTAAATGGAGATTCAGTTTTGAAATTCTGCAGGTAGTATTGTATTAGAAAGTGTTAGAGCACAATCCTGCCAAGTTAGAAGCAAATCGAACCACTACAACGAAAAGTGCACTGCACGTGGAGAAGAGATCGATTGGGATAATAAATCGATGGTTCAGGAACACTGTATCTGTGGTACCGTAGGTTTCCTGTGCATTACGGTATCTGTGGTAGTGGTTCCTTACGGGATACTGATCTGTGGTAGTCGGCCCCGAAGGGATATTGTATCTGTGGTGTCGGTTCCGGAGGGATACTGCCTGTGGTGCCGTAGCTACTTTAGCATGTACAATTTCCATTATGCTTGATTGTTCGAAAATAACTCTCCTGACAATGAGATCGCATTTCCCTTGCCATTACGAACTAGCCATTCATTTCATTCCTCGCTCGACGCGCCAAGGGCGCGGTGCGAGGGGAGAGGAAAGAGAGAATGAAGAATGAAAGTCAATACAAAACAAAGGATAGCAAAAAAACGGATATTTTTAACCCTATACATTGGGTATGAAAAATGATGCCCTCGATAAGGCCCATCCTCCTATGATAAATTCAGCAGTCACAAACTCAATGCATTCAAAAAATAAATTTTTATTAGAAAATGCATGGATTTTAGAAATCAAGAATATCATGGTTAGAATCAGCGTGGTAGATTGTATTTGCCCTTAATTTTTCGTAAAGTTTCATCCACGGATTAACGAGATACAGAATAAAGGTGACTTGCAGCACGGTTGCAGCACGGCTGCACGGAATGATTTGGAGCAAAATGGAGTTCACCACGATGATCACCACCCTTGAGAACCTCTCTCCTCAATTTATTGCAAAATCACTGTGCCGAGGATTGTCCGACTCTTAGGCAAACGGCCTCATAAATAGTGCAAACAATGACTGATCCACGCGAATGTTCGACAATAACTCTCTCACTGGGGAGGAATTAGCGTATCATGTGCCAATGTCGTACCAGTCGTTGATGTACATGAAGCACTTTATGAATTGAAGATTTATTTTTAAAGATCACGACAAGTACCCATTGCCTGTACGCTGTATTTGCTGCTCAAGTAAAACCTGTGAAACTAATTCGAAATTCTTTCCTAATTTTGTGTTTTCTTGGAAAATATAAATCATTATAATGAAGGGAAAATGCCACGTTTAGACGTTTAGTATTTATTGAACATTTTATTTGCAATGCCAGTTAATGTATTTTCTGGAACACGTCAATAGGTCACTCCTCGGTACGAGGCTCCTTTCCAGGCAGGGATTGCTTTGATTAAGAAGGGCATTACGTCGATGTGCGCCGGAACAATTATTCCTGCCAGTTCGTTATCCTGAAATGTAATGAGATAATTATAAATTGAACAATCAATAATTAGTTCTCTCCTTTTTCGTATCCTAGTGACAAAAATATTTTAAAGTCACTTGCCTGTTCGTCCATTAATTGGATTAACAGCATCTCTCGTTCGTTCGGCATGTTGATCTGAACCAATGAATAATGCATCACAAATAAATCTATTAGCTTATTATGGTCGACTAAAATAAAGGCAACATGCGACCAACCCCGAATTCAAGGACGTTGGGAAGTCTGATGTGTTTGAGCACATGGACCGAAGAGCTTCTATCGCAAAGGAAGGCGAGTTCATCATCCTGCAATCGCTGGGTTCATATTTCAGAATGATATTTTTGGATCGTAATTTATGAATTCTTGAAAATTAACTCTTGTCCCGTCAGACCCTCTTGCTATTTGGAGAACAAGATAATGCGGGACAGAGAAAAAATAATTTGAAATTGTACCAAAGATGATTCCGGGCATATCTCGTCGAAGTTGTCTACGTAGTTCCGGACAGTAAAAACCTTCAAAAATAAAAGCAATTAAAAAGTTCGAAAATATCAGTCTTATCTCTTTACCATCTCGAATATAAATATGAATTGGTATTGCTTTTGAAAATAGTGTCCAACCTCTATCTTATTATCCTCAGTGTGAAGGAGCGAAAACTCTAGCCGCACATCCTTTGGAGCAACATTCTCTGAAATTGGCATCTCCACTTTAAAAATGTCATTAAATGTTTTCACAAAACGTACTTTTGATAGTGATGTAGAATGAAAGGTAGTTCTCGCCAAGCATGTCCACCCCCTAAAAAATAATTAAAATGATGTCAGTCATAATGACAATTGTTCTTTTTTTGTTTGATCTCATGGATTCCTAGTCACTCCCTCCGCATCACTGTTGCCTTCGACCGGGTGCGTTATCGAATGCCTCGCAAATAAAGAAATTTGCTACTCACGATCTCATCGTTGACGACGTTCTTCGACCAGGCAGTCGTTCGTACGGCAGCGATTTTGAATGGCGTGTATTTGGCTGAAATATGGAAGAGGTTTATAGAGGCATCGGTGAAGAATCCATCGCTTCGTGTCTCCTCTCTCTCAGATGTCAGAGTGTGACTAGCATACTGATAGCCCTAGTGTACTTATACGGAGAATCAGGGGGCTTCCAATTGCCGACCAGGAGAGGGACAAGCGAAGTACCAATCTGCGTCCGGGGATTAGAGATACTCACATTGCTGGAGAATGGTGATGTTATTGTGCGATGGATGCTTGGGCTGTTCTCCTTGAGGCCGGGAAGTGACAGAAGTGGCCAGAAGGGCAAGGATGGCGATTGACAGGAGAAACATCTGCAATGACCAATGGGCAATAATTGATTACAATTGATCATATGAGAAAACTTATTGAACAGTTAGTTGCCGTGGACAATCGAGAAGAGACGAAATAACTGATAGTGGATGAAACGAACTTATATACATACTCAAACCCTGTATGACAAACACGAGAGTGTGTAAAACGGAGAGTCATAGAATTAACGCATTAACATTTTGCTCACCATGCATATCTCGAGAAGGGACGTGGCTGGTTTGAGATTATAACGGCTTAGTGATAGGTATCGTTTCGTTTCGATGCGCGATTGTGCTCAGAAAATGTATGCGAAAAATAGGAAAATTATAGTGAAAAAATATTATTTCAAAACGGAAAGCAAATACAAATATGAGTAAAATTTATCTCTGAATTTGAATGCCCTCAAACTCTATTTGACCGGCGAGATAGCGTTGTAAATAGAGAGACGTGACCAATGCTTCTCACATGTAGGTCGGTTCGATGTCCAATGGCAAACTGACATTGTTGCGATGTCAACGACGACCAGACAGGTCACTCCGCTTTGAGGCGCCGTAGTGAAGAACTGATAAACTGATAAGTAGGGCTGTAAGAATGAACAAACCGTCTCGTCATTTCTCGTAGTCTTTCAACGACGATAGAACATGTGGAAGGAAGAGACGGGTTCTTCACCCTGATAGCCCCAGATAGTGATAAACCGTGAGATGATGCAAACTTAAATCTCTGGAGTCTCTCTGAGCCTCACACTCATGTATTTCTCATCACTACGAGGATGTATGGGAAGTGAAGAGAAAAACGCCAAAGCACAGTGTTGTTGATAAGCACCTTGTCGGCTTGGACACGTTTAATCTTGATGGTGCAATAATCGCTGTGCTGATATGATCAAACAGAATACACAAGTACAAAAATAGTGCAATGACCATGGCAAATATCATTGATAAAATGTCTGACGATAAATGAAAAGGGTATTGGTTATTGGATTCAATGCATTCGATTATATTCACTCTTGATGGAATCGTGATAGAATTATACAGAAAGTGTGTTGGAAGCGAAGATTCTCAAGCGGACTCATTTCGTAATTCTCTTCCGCTACAAAAACAGCCATCACCATAATCCATTATTCACAGTGCCACGTATTCCTCTGAACATTTTTGGTGGAGTGTCCGTTCACTTTTCGCGTTGTTTCTTTATACTTCGTTTTCGGATCCCTCAATTTGATAGCCAGAGTGAACAAGTGAAGAATAAGAAGAGATCAGACTGTCAAAAGCTCAGATCCCTCATTTACCCGAGGAGATCGCACTCTTTAAAGATCGTTGTGATCAGTCCCAGACTGGATTGAGAACACGGAAACAAGTTATTCTCTACTATTCTCCGTGACTAACAACTGTCTCTCTGTTTCCACATAAAGTACACACAATTCGCCTCTCGCAACTGCACGGACTATCGAGGTGGAGCTATCCACTACTCACTATGGAGACGCCGACCCATCGGAAGGTTAGCTAGTATTATTTTTCTGCCATAATCTTATTTCAACATTTCAACAGTGATATTTTGTGAACGTTCATTTATTGATTTTTTTGCTAGAGGAGAATTCACAAGCGATAGTGATTCGGGAAATGTTACTTCGAAACTAACATTTTGATCCCGCAAAAACAATTTCGTCTCGCGCAATTTCGCCATTGCACGCGCGTTCGATCATCAAAGATACCTGTTTTCATTGGGCACTGACTGGCAATTGATCGATGTCCCCCAACACTGCTTTCATTTTCACATTGTTTATCGGCCAATTTAGCCAACCTTATCCCTGACTGACCCTGTTTGCTAAGCTTATCTTATCTCCAAAATCTTATGGCGAAACTAAAACAAACTTTCCAGCGTCTTTAGTTCTTCTCTGATCAGTGAAAACACTTGGCCGTTGCTCCCACACTCACTGTTTTATTCCCGTGCGAATTTCCCCTCTTGCGAAGTGCACTTTTTTGACCTTTTCATGCTCAGTGTTCCCTTTTTCCGTACAAGTCGGTTGACTTGGTGACAAATTTATCATCAGAGTGAAATGTCAATAGTCATTATGGATTATTTTTCCGTTTCCTGCAAAGTAGTGCAGTCGCTATACATCTCGTAAAATGGGGACAGCCCCTGTGACTACTCCAAACATTGCTCGCTCACCACTCACCCGCTGACGTGTAGACCGGCTTAGTCAAATGATTTTAGCCTACCTTCTTGATCAGTTCATGCATATTTTCCCTTAGAGGAGAGTATATTTTTACTTTTAAATCAACCGGTAAATTTGTTAACCGTTGTCATTCCTCATTCTCCCTCTCGTGATCGGCTTATTCAAATCGTCCGCTCGATTGCAGGTTAGGAGTCAGTCGATAATATTTTTCTCTCTTTTCCTCAATCATCCTTCCATTCACTCAGTCACTCCCGCGTGCAAAATAGCGACTAATTTGGCGCTGGGAATCGCAAGATAGCAAGCGTCCCCCATTCTTCCTTTTTGAGTTCTTTTCGTCATGCATCCTCACTTTCTCTCACTACTCCTTCATTATGTCATGCAAGTACTTCGCATAACCTTCAAAACACTTTTTTCGCTATGCGATTGTATCGATTTGGTCAGATTCGTGTCACTTTTGGCTGGTTTTCACTCCTTTACCATGTTTGCCTAGTGATTTCGTCATCCAGGCCGCATTCTAGAGACCGCAACGCAATCATATCTTGGGGTTAGACGCCTCTTCCTGGGTTGGAAACCGGTACAGTGAACAATGGCTGGTTGTTCTGTGAGCTGACGCGAGGGGTGGAAAGAGTGGGAAGGGTAGTAAGAGACAGAGTAAAAGGGGCGAAAGAAGAGTGAAAGGGATACGGGAAAGAGTGGGGTGAAGAGACGACGGAGAAAGAGACGGTATACGCAGTGAAATTTCGAGCGGTTGCTGAGTCATCAGGCGCTCTTTTACACGGCTTTTGCGAACTTTTTATTATTGCATTCCGAGAAAAGTCGCCGTTTCGAAATGGTGGAATGAAGAGGCTGCTCTGCAAGGTGGTTTTACGCGTTGAACTCCTGAATATTTGGGTTTTGTGTGCTGATCCTGCTGGGGTTTCACTGCGAAGTTACCATTTCTAAAGCATTTTTTGTGGGTTTTCTGCATATATTTTTGGAGACGAATTGCTGGTTTTTCAAAGCCGTCGATTTCCAGTGATCGTGAAGCTTATTTGTTTGCTTAGCCGTTGAAAACTGCGCCCTGAAACGTTCGAAGCGCATTTGCAACGTGCTTAGCTCTCAAAAGTGCTCAAATTTCGAAATATCTAAACAGCAGTATTTTTTGCTAAATCGCCTGCAAAAAAGGCCTTCATCACCGCAAAATCTCCTCAGTTTATGCGGAAACTATTGCAAGTAGTGCCACCGGTGAGGATTTTAACAAATGTTATCTAGTTGAAATTATGTATTTTTTTGCAATTAAATCCTTAAAGTAGCATCATTTGTGCTGTTTTCGATCAGCTACGTGTTAAGTTATCATCATCCCGGTGCAGGGATCCTCGATCACTATCCCCCATTGTTCACTCCTTTGGGTCTTATCCGCGCTCTTCATTCACCATGCTCTCTCGTTATCTCTAACTGGCGAGAGAGCGTGCGAAATGAAGAGAGTCAGAATTGTTGTCTTCCTTATCACTGTTATCATTAGATGTTGCGTTGCGAACCCGGATATTAGAAATAATTGAAGCAATTGAAGCATATAAGCGAAAATGGTCAGCCGGTCACGAGCTCCTTTGTAACTAATACGTTCTTATTCAGAACGATGCATTCCCTTGCTTGCCACGATAGGTTAGCGCATTTCAAAATAGCATTTTTATCTCAATAGAAATCGGATAAGCTTCATAATCGCATGTTATAAAGAATTTTGCTCAAAATTTGAAGCCTCGCATCAAATATTTAGGAATTGGGGATTAATTACGAAAAAGTGACCTTCAACTCTGATCGTTCAACGAGCAAAGCCCGCGGGAATCTCGATCAACTAGCTTTCCTAATCATATCTCTTTCCTTGCTCCCCACCTCCTTTTCCTTGCTCTATCCCCCTGCTCCTGTGTTAGCATGACAAATGCAAACTTTTAACTGATACTGGACAGGAGATAACAATAAGCATGACTCATAATCGAAATCCGCATTCCCCGCTCTCACTTTCTCGCTTCAAAGATCGTAGATCACGGGTTCAAATGGTCCATGTCATACGCTAATTCACGGCTTTTCCCTCTCTCTGACTCTCTCCATCTTGCACGCACACTCGCACTGTCTGACCAGCTGAAAAGCATTTTGAATAGAGAGCTCAGTGTTGCCTCCATCCAGAAAGTCCAGTTCTGAACGCGTCGCGCGTTACTTATATAAATGCAATCACAACCCTCACGCGCGAGTGCCTCCTTTCCCCTTCAGCCCCTTCTCATCCTGAGTGGAAAAGTGTCTCCTGACTATTCCAATCTGAGTGTTCCCTGCCCTTCCTGAGTGAACCCCTCTGTCCTGAACCGTTCCTTCCTTCCTAAGTGGCAGTGCCAGCAGCCAGTTATTGGCTAGGAACCGCGCGGGCTTGCAGCGATGGCTGGGGTATGTTTCTCCTCATTTTACCTGTATTTTTCGAAATTCGAGCTCAAAATTAAGGCTATACTGTACTAGAACTCTGATTTCTTGATTCCTCATCCTTTTTGTTTCCCCGTTTGTTGTCTTCGTTTACTACACAGAATCGCATGCAGTAAAGACAATTGTGCATTTTTTATTAAAATAATTATTTAATTAATCTGATTAAGATCCTCCATCTGCGCGTTCCCCTGCAGCTACGGGTCGTTCTCACACCGCACATATCCATCGAGCAGTCGATGCATGCTCTAACGGACCTGGTCACCGGGCGGAGGTTAGTATTGATTCATGATTTCGAGAGATTACGGTATCCTAGCTAGGTTATCGACTGTATTCTGTATACGGTAGTCCGAAAACGGTAGGTATACATTTTGCATAGACCATCTATGAAAGCTCGAACGGATCTTATCAAATGAGGTGAAGTTCGGCTGATGATTGCGGTATTCTAAGTAACTAGAGCATCGATCAAACAATATTATTGGTCAAAGGGACTCGGTCACATGCTGGGGGTGAGTGTTCCATGTTTGAGAGCCCGGGCCGATATCCATGCAACTCCTAGAAACTTGTTCTATGTCGCTTCATCATTTCCTTTGAATCGCGTATCAAATCTATGAAGGAATTCAATCTCCTGAATTGCACTGGTCAGCCTGGATTGTTTTCGTAAACACTATAGTTTTTTTAGAAAATATTTCTATAATCCGACAATCATAACAGAGTACTGATACTCCAGGGCATTCACAGCTCTTCCTTCCTCTAGCTCTTTGTCGCTTCCTCATAATATTTTCCATCTTCGAGCCATCTTTATCAGATCTGCGGTGAAATTCAATATCCGGTAGGCCCACCGAGTCTCGTCTCCCAATTTCATTTTATCTTTCCCCAGCTGGCCCATTTCATATTCCTCAGCGAAAATTGACGAAGGCAATTGAATCTCCTTCTTTTTGATAGTTTTCGGCTCTCGAGCGTCTTGACAATTCTATTTTTCTAGTCGTCGGCTTTTCGCCCGTTTTCGAGCGGGCTCTCTAAAGGTGCTAATCTTGCGCCGGAGACGTCAGCGTTGAACGGCAACTAGCATTTGTGAAATACGACTCTGTGTCTCTCCATTTCGCACACTCTCTCGTCGCTCTCTGACCGACGAGAGAGGTTTTCTGAAACCGAACGAGCTTCTCCGGTTTCTCACACCAACTGGTTTGGATGCTCGTCACCCAGTGGTTTCCCAGTGCATTTTCAACTTTTAATGGCTTTCTATTGGGCGACTCTACTCTTGCTTTCCTTGCGTTCATCTCTGATCCCTCTGGTCTTGTCCGGTCCGCTTTAATTTTGGCCTATCCATCAAATCGAATAACTGTCTCTCGCAAATCGGATCTCACGTAGAGGTCGCTAAGGGCAACTGGAACGCCCTTTTCCTTCCCTCCCTTGAGTGAATAATGGTTCCTCCTCGCCGTAGAGCTCCCCGGCTTACCAGAACCTCAACAGATCTGTCACCGAGCTGTCAGAATTCACGTCGGAATCCTCACGTTTTGCGACGGCGCTTGCCCGCTTTTCTCTTGCCGTTTAGAGAGCATGCAGAATGGAGAAGGCCACTCCAGAATCCCTCACGAAACTAAGCCCCTGTTCAAAAATAGTAAATATTGTGTCTATTTTTGAGATACTCAGAGAAGTTCTACGGTTCAAAAATAGAAATTGCTGGCTTTCTTTATTTCACACATTTCCTTGCTCTTTCTGACTTCCTATGGATAATGTGAAGTGGTAAGGCTTGAACTACCCTTCGAATATCTTCGAATGTGAGTCGGAGTAAACATGATAGCATGTGAACTCCAGAGAGTCGTTCGTATCCCTCCTCAGCGAGAGATTTCGCCGCTCCGAAAAATATTCATGAAGATGTTGGCGCGGGGAAGTGCCGCACTAGCTTTTCGTTCCGCGTTTCCTCAATATCTGTAATTCGTCCGAACGCTGTCTAAATTCTACAGGAAGTGACTTCGTTTCGCTGAATTTCGTGAGAAAGACAGGCCCAAGGATCACTTCCCATCTCCTTCTTCACTAAACTTTCCTCGAAACTCATCCCCACTCCTCCTCCCACCTCTCTTGGCTGAGAGAATTGACTCTCCTCATCTCGCATATTCTCTCGG
>LS485135.1:37524-63377 GCA_900490705.1 Pristionchus arcanus | reverse complement strand
GAAAAATTATTTTTCGATTTTGTTAACACTTTTTATTTTTTTTAGTATCGAAGATTTTTTCAAAATTCAAAATTTTTAACAGAATATTTGTTTAGAATATTTTGCCGTTTTTTGGGCCAAAAATTAGGTCTCTAGCTACTCCGGGAGCTGAGATACGTCATAGCCGGGTCGAAAACCGGAATATACCTAAAAGCCGGTTCTGGGACAAAAGTTCTGTTATAAAAGTTTTCTCGTCTCCTACATATGCTACCATAAAAATTTCATCGATATAGCTCAAACTTTGGGCTCCTAGTTCCTCGGGGGTCCAGTTTTCCTGCAATCTCTCAGAAGACGTGTGATAACTTCCACCATTCCTCCCATGCTATCACGTCCTCCCGCCCCGCAAGCGTGTAATGTGAAACCGCCTGCGCGTTTTCCGCCGGGGCAACGACCTGACTCTCTCAATTTCGCCTGCTCTCTCGCCCCCTCTGACCTCCCGGGACGGCAAAAAGTCCATTTTGAGACATCCTGAAATAGGGGATTCGAGTGTGTTTGCAGAGTCGGAAAAGCGGCTGAAGCTCTCGGGAATCTGATCATTTTTTTTTCCTTTTATTCGAACGTTGAGGCTTTCGGGTGCATCCATTCCTGCATTCGGCTATATTTGCCTGGCTGGTCATAGTCTATTTCACCCCTTCCTCGGCTTAGCGAGGATTCCTTCCGTTACTGATAAGTCCAGCAGTTTCACTCAAGAGCTCGAGCGATCAATTCTCGCTTTTAGTGATATAGATCTCTGCTTCGAATAGCGTTCTTGCATTCCATTCTCTCAAAAGTTTTTCGCCCCGATTTTTCCGCCAGAGTAGATTAGTAGTGCACGGTTGTGACAGGGTGCACCGAAGATCAATAGAAAAATGGGAGACTCGCAAAATAGATAAATTCAGAAAAAGGTCTGTTCATGACGGTAGCTGACACTTTAGAATACATCAGAAGGGTGCGTGACGCAATGGGACTATGCCAATCTTGTCATAGAGTAGGACTATGAAGATCTATCTTTACTTCGAGGGAAAGGATTGAAAGGGGCAAATCTGTTCTATGTCATTTCTTCAGGGCGGGGAAATCAGGAACTCGTCAGAATCACGAATGCAAATTGTCGTCCCGAGCCGCGAAAAAACGGGCAATTTGTGCACGCGAAGGGAACGCTCGTATTTTGACTCCCTGTTGCCTCCCTTTTCCCTCTTTTCGCCCCCTCGCTTGACTTCAAGAATTAGCCGTAGCGAAATTGTTTGGCTGATCTTCGCCTCGTGTTCCGAAAACAGGAAGAGTCCCGAAATAGAGTGTAACTCTGATCAGTATCTCCTCATTCCGTGCGCTTTCGTGTACTCTGACAGGTTGCGAGACCACGCAAATCGACGAGAATTAGACACTTGCTCTTCAAAATCTCACGATCTCGGCGTCAGTCAGGTTGCAATAGCACTGAAATTGGCGAGAGTCGCGCAATCATTCCCCAAATTAGCCACTCATCTTGCTTCGATGATCTCACCGCAACGACTTTCGAAGATCATGCGCCTTTAAAAGTTAACGAATTCTCCCATTTTGTGCCTCGATTAGGGCTAAAATTAGGCGAGCCCAAGTCAGTTAAGTCGTTAATTAATGGAGGTCGCTCTGTGATCAGTGCTGTGCAAGTGTCCCGTGACTGCGCAGTTCTCTAATATCTCTCCGGTCTCTCGATCCACCCCGCTATCTCTCTTAACTGCAGAGATAAATTCGGATCGTCTTGACACCGATCGTTTAACTTTCAACGAACTGAGATGGGAAAGCGGTGACAAACGTGCGAGCGGCCGGAAGTTGGAAATGATCTGACTCTACTCATTCATCACACTTCTCAGATAGTATAGGCAGCAATGTAGAGTCAAACCATTGCTGGACCTTGACCTGCACTGAATAATTATTGAGATAATATGACACAATGTTGCTTGAACTATCGGCTCGAACAAGTAGGAAGTAATGCCACTTCGAACTTGCACGTACTCATCAACTACTCGTTCATGCGATTAGATGAACTCAGCTATTTTGTTCGATGCTCGGGTTCACGTGAAAAGTCCAAGATAAGATGCGGAATGAAGATGAGATCTCTGTTTTGAACTCTATTCGACGTTTCATTTAGAAATCGTCACTGACAAATCATAGAAGAAGCTATCTCTGGATATGAAAAGCGGGGCGAAAACATCAGGATGCACCCGCAATAGCCTCGACAATGCGTCACTTGGCACAACTTCTATTTATTTCGCATTTTTGTTGCTAGTCGAGTACTATGGAAGAATGTGGACATTTAGCATTTGTAGCTGATTTATGACCAAATGATGTCAATCCGAATGTCGTTTCGACTTGCATGCGCCTATGTTTATCGGCATGTCAAATGCTTAGCGTCACACCATCTATTTCTGAGCCTCAGTGAAAACAAATAATTAGAAAATAACACGGAACCTGAAATGCATTTCGCATCGCCCCCCCATCTATGAGTGGGGCACCCTCGCAATCCCCCCTACCCCTTCCGGGGGCTTATCTACGGATCCTGAATTATTCCTGTCGTTTTGACGAAGAGGAAGGCTTCTTTCCTGGAACGGGCTACAATGCTATTCAGGGCTGAAAGCAAGAGTCTGTCCACTGACTGGGTACAGGGAAGATTCTTCCGCTGACAACTATTCTTTTCCGTGTGAGGGTGCAAATACGCATTTCTAAATGCGTTGACTTCCTGAATCGTTGGATCATGACAGCCTCAGTCTTACGTTATTTTGGGAGTTATTTTGGGATCAGCCAGCATTCGCCCGACTTATTGCATCTTAGTGGGTGGTTTCGGCTACAACCAGATCCATGGGGCTTCGATCCACTTTATAAAGGAACATTTCAAAATATCCGCGATCGACTACACATTGTCCACATGCGCCAAAGTTCGCTCACATACGACGCTCTTTCTTCCTTTTGCCTCTCTTTCTCCTTCCCATCTCCCCTGAGCGCCCCGCCTCCTCCCCTTCCAAGTGATAGTGGTTCGCGCAAATTCGAGTGTGTGAGCGCCTATCACGCCTCTTATCGCCTTACGCTTCCTTAGTCGTCCTAAGTGATAAGGAAGGCTAAGCCTAAACCCAATGACGGTGCCCGATGTGCCAACGCCCGATGAGGCGCCCAGCCCCATCGGGGCCACACAGCCCAAGTAAGCACGCGTTTAATGTTTCTGGTTCCTTGCTTCCGAGCATTCAACTATCAGCTGCTTTAGTGGCGGAGTAAAAAGTGTTGCACAAACTTTTTTCATTTTTGCTTAATCTGGGATGTTAGTTCATAACTGCTTCCGACGTACGTTTAAAGTTCTTCGTAAAGTATCCAACAACTACATCAAATACTCTTTTGCGTCTCTGTTAAAAGCTAGTCCTGAAACATACCTGAACTATTGAATTGTTGAATATACTTTTCAATTCTCAGGGTCGCCGATGAGGACCAGCGGGAAGGATTGCTAAGTGCCGAGGAGCGAGAAGAGGTTTATTTATTAATTAATTAATTAATTTTTATATCAATCATTTTATCATCTCGGTATTACCGGTGGGCCCAACCTAGTGTTGCCGCATACAACTGTAAAACGGCTTATTTTGTCAACCTCTTCAACATCAACATAGGAAGTGACTCTTTCCTCGTGCCCGCTAATTAACCCAATTTGCGACCACTTCATACGGTCGCACCGCCATCACTTCCATGTGATTAAAAATATATTCATATTTATATTAATTAAGTAATTAATTTAACTAATTAATAGAACGACGATGATCACTGGGATGAGGACAATTCGACGGAAGATGATGTGGCTACGGGAATCCGACGAGGCCGAACTGAAACCATGAGCCAATTCCTCAATCGTTAGTTATTATTGCCATTTATTTTTTTTAAAGAAATACAATGGATGTCCTGTGATTAGCATTTATCCCATTCATCTAATTCCTCATAAGGAAATAATAGAAAATAAGGTTATTTTCAATAGAGAACACATCTCGATCACTAGATCAGTAAATTCATTAGATCAGCATCTCACTTGAAAGATCAAACCATGATCTACCAGCAAGCTAGCTGCTCCCTCATTTTTCGAAGAGCGCACTCCTTTTCCGCCTCCGCGCTTTGTGTTCTAGATCTATCCATACCGAGTGATCTCTGGACGGTCAGACAAAGTGATAGAGCACGCGAAAACGAGAGAGCGTGCGCGCTCCCATGGTTTCGCCCAGATATTTCCGGTCGGAGATTGATTGATTGCTCTCGATGATATTGTTGACGGGTCGGCTGTATTCCCCTCCCTAAATAGTAACTGTGCGAGCATCGATGAACTGTGAATATCGATCCGAGTCAGCGATATGAGTTGGGTTTGCATATTTTTTGGCTATTAGATCCATAGATGAAGAAGTAGCGAGCAACTCAGTTAGTGCGGGTGATTAGATCTAAAGCTCGACATGCTCGTACGTTATGCCGAAAAAAATCTTCAATAATGCCAAAAATATATTGTATGTTATTAGAGCGTATTAAGCTTATCAGTGCTTACGAAGTCAAATGGATCAAAAGGCGATACTATTGAACAATAACAATATTTATCCGTACTATACAGGTACGATAGGGAACGGAAGGGTGTCCAATAACTAATACATCCCATTTTCAGGTCAATACCAGAACATTGTCCACTTCTTCGTGGAGGATTGGTTCCTGTCCGCTGCGCTGGGAATTATCACTGCCATACTCTCAATCGGAGTCGATGTCGCCATTGAATACTTGCTGCATTGTGAGTTATTTCGAAAATCGAGCGTATCCTCTAAGTATTCAAGTATTTTATTTGCAAATATAACTTCGGTCAATGGCCGGCACATCAGTGGTTAATGAACTTTTTCTACAAATCTTCCTTCTTCTGATTGGTTATTTTCGTAAGAAGAGATTGTTGTCACACACCGGAAGTTCACTTGAATGAGTAGTTGAAAGATTAATAGCGTTAGTAGGCAGTTACCATGTGATCAAGTATTCCTTGTAATAGGACATAGTACTATATTTCAATCGATAAATTGTATCCTTTACGGAACTAAAAGGGCCCAATCGATAACTATATGAACTCATAGGACAAATTACTGGCTTTCAATCGATAGTTTTGATCCGTCTCCGCAAAGGGCTCCTTTCGATAACTCAATGAACACACAGGGCAAAGTATGGATTCGTTGAGTTCGCCGTTTTAAATAGTAGTCCAATCTGCCCCAATCGATAACCATGTACAACACAGGTCATTATCATAGCTTTCAATCGAAAATATATACATCCTTTACCGTATCCCTGCACCAATCGATAACCAATCGACAGCGTAACTTCCGGTTACGTAGACCTTTGCTCATTACACACCCGCCCAAGAAAGAACATGATCTTGCTCTTTCCTCAAAATAGAAGAAAGAAAGGGTGGGAAGCGATCGATGGCTGTAAACTTACGCGCGCTATGACGAATTAATGAGGTGAAAACGATAAGTGGCGAAAAAATCAATAATCGATCGATAAATCAATAATTGCAGTGCGGTTACACATGTTCGACTACCTCCATGAGGTCTCCGCCTACTCAGGATTCTGCTACTGGGTAAGGGATCAAAGATCATGTTTATTCATATATTTTGTTGAAGATTTTATGTACAAAAATGGTATGGAAAAGCGATTGAGAGGCATTTATAATATATTCGAAAATTCGAAAAATTCGTGTTCAGGTTCTCCACATTGGCGTCTGCGTTACGTTCGCTGCACTATTCTGCTCACTGGTGTCAAAGCAGGCTGTTGGTAAGAAATACTCTTTTTTTAACATTTTTCCAAGGTCTTGGGATCTTGGAGCAGCGAATTTTCGCTCTTTGAATGGCAAGAGTATCATGTTTCGACAATGCGAATACAGTCATCGCCCACACATTTACACGCTCTTGTGTAGCACTTCTGAGAAATGTCACGAGAGACGGTTCGGAAACGCACTGTGCTATAGCACTTCAAGTTCTCTCACTTTTGTGTTCTATCTGGGAATCTAACAAGGGCGTCTAGGAAACGGGCGCGGTTCTTGGATCTCTCATCCCACTGTGATCGTCCAAACAAACAGACATTCACAATGTCGTTATCTCACCGTCGTTCAATTCTCATTGTGCATCAATATGTGGAATACAAACAAACGACAATAACCATTCAGAATCAGGGAAATATATCTATATCTGGTACGAGGGTGCAGTGATTCCATGAACGTAGTTACGGCAAATAGTCGGGTGCATTTGCTCGATATTGCACTTGGAACCAAGGATACTGAATAAGAGAACCCAAATAACCACCTACATTCTGACATTGAGGACGAATATCCCATTCCCCCCTGCTTGATTTCACGATAAATACGGCACGATAATAACTAAGCAGAAAGTATCCAAAATTGAGATCAAAATTGACATTGCACTATTTTCAGGCTCCGGCATCCCCGAGGTCAAGGTGATCATCTCCGGGTTCGTGCTGAAGAACTATCTCAGTTTGAAGACGCTGATTGCCAAGGTTTGATTACTCTCCGAATGCAACCAATATGGCGACATAGGGCCCCACCCAATATGATGCAAACACAAGAATGTTATCAAAAGACAGTCGAAAGGGTCGAAAATACTTGAATAGTATACCTCAGTTTGAAGACACTCATTGCCAAGGTTTGAGGATAAGAATTTGTTTTTAAGAAGCCACGAAATCGCAATTACTTTCCTGTGAAATCAACTCAATTTACGAATTCACTGAAACTCATTTGAATTTTTTTTTTGTATTAGTGGTTTACGGCTATAATTATGATTATGCAAATTCAGGTGATCGGCCTAGTCTTCACTCTGGGAGGCGGACTGCCGGTAGGAAAGGAGGTGAGCGCAATATTATTTTTTTATATATATAACACCTCGCCAATTTTATTTGGGATATGTTTCACAGTTTTCTCAACTTCATTGGTTTCGCAGAGACATCAGTAACACCAGGTCGAAAAGTGTTTAGAAAAATAAGAAACCCCAGGCCAAATTGTGCAATTTTCAGGGTCCTTTCGTGCACATGGGTGCTATCGTCGCGTCTCTTCTTACGAAAGCAACTACTGCCTGTCGGTGAGTGAACCATGTAAACTGGCATAGATCATCCCACCGTCTCCGCTCTCCACTGATCTTTTATCTTTGCTTCCATTCCAGCTACAATCAGTTCTTCTCCAACGAGGGCAGGGAGATGGAGATGCTTTCTTCGGGATGCGCTGTTGGAATCGCCTGTACTTTCTCCGCGCCGGCTGGAGGTGATCAATAAGCATTGCCCTACCGTACTCTGATTGTCGAAAATTTGAATATAATCGCATTCTTTTGGTCACCTTAAGGGATGAGTCCGTGGAAAATAAAAACAATTTTCAGGCGTCCTCTACGGTATCGAGTCCACTTCCAAGTACTTTGCCGTCAAGAACTACTGGAGGTACTCTAATTATTTTAAAATTTATTTTAATTAATTATGTTAATTAAGATCCTTCTTCGCCACAACTTGCTCCGCTCTTGTCTTCCGCTTTGCCATGGCCGCTATCGTGCCGCCGCATATTGGTAAGGGCCATTATCCATATCCAACAATCCGATAATTTTCAAGGAAGTGAAAGTAGAAATATCGAAATGACTGATCAAGAATTGCATTGCAGGAGGCACGATAACTGCCTACTACCAGACCAGTTTCCCTAACGAAGTCTTCCTGGTGGAGGAGATACCGCTGTTCGTGCTGCTTGGGTAAGTATTTTGTTATTTTTTATGTTTTGAACAAAAAATAACAATGAACATAATTCCAGAGTGATGTGCGGTCTGGCCGGCGCACTCTTCATCCTCGTACACAGAAAGATTGCCATGTTCATGCGAACGAACAGACTGTTCCTGGCTGTGTTCGGGAAGAGGTGTGATTTTATTTTTTTATATTTTGTTGTTGAAGGCCGAAAAGGAGCTTACATTGCAAAAACTCAGAATTTCAGTGTTTTCTTTCTATTGTGAAACATATTCATGACATTCGCTACACTTTCCGTTCTTATCATACATTTCAAAATCAGAGACACATATTTTTAAGATTCAAATATTGAAAATTTCAGCCCGGTTGCCTTCACTGCTCTCATTGCTTGCCTCGTCGCTGTGGTTACCTACCCTGAGGGCATCGGCAGATATCTGGCTGGAAAGGTGTGTTTCCCTTGTTCAAATTAGGAATGTCCTGGCGAAGAATCCGAGTCTGCACGCCTCCAATTATCTTACCTGTATGTAACTGAAGTGACCAGATCGTCATCACGACATCAGTTTTAGTTAACATTTTTCTGATACGATGCATTTGAAATTAATTGAAATCAATTGTATCGCTTTGGTTATGAAGCGTAGATAAAACATAACAGATATTCTACTCGCTTAATTTCTCAGCTGTCTGTGCATCAAACGAAATTACGGTGTTCAAGGTCTAATATCTCTCCATTTAGCTGACCTTCCGTGAGACGCTGGCGGACTTTCTCGCCAACTGCTCCTTCACACTGTCCAATGAAACAGGCCACGGGTGAGTAATCGATTGATTGGTGCGATATTGACTGATACTTTGTACCTGATATTGATACTCGATTGATATTGATACTATTGATTCTTTATTGATAGATATTTGATACTTGCAGTGATGTTGATTGATTCTCTACAGTACCCTGCGATCACGTTAGATTCGTAAGTATGAATAAAAAATGCAAATTTTCAGATGCAAACCCGAGCTGATCGCGCACTGGACTGCGGAAGGAACAATTCATCCACTACTCACATTGACTTGCTACTTGATAGTATACGTAAGTGATCAAACTCTACTATTTCAGTGCACAACTAAGGAGAAAATTGCATTACATAACATTCTCCTCCGAAAAACACAACAAATACGCGCATCAAAAGATCGCTTTTGTACAATAGTTCTTCCTTTTCATACGGAGTTAAGAGATAATGAGAAACACCTTTCATAACAACCATTTTTAATGTGCACTATGCTGATATCAACAGATCGCTTTTGCAGTTCTTCTTGGTCGCTCAGTGCATCTCCCTTCATGTCCCTGCGGGTATCTTCGTGCCGTCCTTCGTGATGGGCGCGTGTGGAGGAAGGATCATGGGAGAGGTGAGTATATTTTTGTGAATCTGGAATTTGGCAAGGTAATGAAACTCTTTGCATCTATGGTTCCTTAAGAGCTCAATAATCAGGATGACAAACAAAATTGCAGGCCCTGGCCATGTGGTTCCCTGAAGGAATCAGAGGCGCAGGCAACCCGCAGATCTACCCGGGACTCTACGCCGTCGTTGGTTAGTTACCGTAACCTTATCGAATAGCATCAACTTGATAACTACCGTAATTCAAATATTCCTCTCAGGAGCCGCAGCCTACACGGGCGCCGTCACTCACTCTCTATCCATTGCTGTGATCGTTTGCGAGACTACCGGACAGTTGTGCGCCCTGCTGCCTGTGCTGGTGAGTTAGAGCCGGTCCAACGGCATCAAATCGTATTCCAGATGAGCTATACAGTCAAAATGACATAATGTGAACCGTTTATGATAAGTTATGATAACTTATCATAAGATGTCATAAAACCATGAGTGCTCAGTGGAGACTGGACGGATTACGCTGAAATTTTGCAGGGTAGCACAGTTCGTGTGCTCCGTCAAACTGACACTCTCGAAAAATCGATATTTCGCACGCGTCGCGGTCGCGCGTTGCGTGCATGTGGACCCCAAGTGGGCGGAGCTTTATCGAGAATTCGCGTCGAATCGAAAATCTCACTCCCAATAGTGCAGAATACTAAAATCTTCATAAAAATTGAAATTTTTGCGAGTACGACTATTAAATTAGCAAATTCGGCTAAGCTCCGCCCACTTAGGGTCCACATGCGCACAACGCGCGACCGCGACGCGTGCGAAATATCGATTTTTCGAGAGTGTCAGTTTGACGGGGCACACGTACTGTGCTACCCTGCAAAATTTCAGCGTGATCCGTTCAGTCTCCACTGAGCACTCATGGTTTTATGACATCTTATGATAAGTTATCATAACTTATCATAAACGGTTCACATTATGTCATTTTGACTGTAGTTATTTTTAGCTAAGCACATCTGCGACCATTGATAGAACTGCGACCGTTCATTAATATTGTAGAGATGAAACATACTTGGCCAATACATACACAATAATGAAGTCAAATACACATTAATAATGAATTCAAATACACAGTAATAAAGAAATCAATACACAGTAATAATGACTAAAAGAAACAACTTTCAGATCGCTCTGATGATCGCAAACGCGATCTGTTCCTTCCTGCAGCCATCCATCTACGAGTCGATTATCCTGTTGAAGAACCTGCCGTTCTTGACGGATCTACCGCCCAGTAGAATCTCGTGAGCATTATGATTATTTTGTAATGCTTTTATGCACAGCATTGAGGAAATGGTTCAAACTGGTTTCGTATCACTTTTCGAACTAGAAGGAATAGGGGAGCAGTTCGAATAGATTGATATATGCGATATTTACAGCGTTCACACGCTCAAGGTCGAGAAGGTCATGGTGAAGGAGCTGTACTTCATCTCGAGGCATACCACTTACAAGGTAATTCCTGTTCCTAATCATTATTCTCAAACTCGGGAAATATGTGAGAATTTTGCTTTTTTCTTCAGGAGACGTGACAGCTTTTCAACAAACGAAGTTATTTATAAAATGATAAATATGTGTATTTCAGGAGCTTCGCGACCTTGTCATCGCTACTCCCCATCTGCGCTCGTATCCATTCGTCACGGATAAGGGTGAGACAGCACGATTTATTGATTTTTTCCAGATTACTACAATCCACTGGTAAAGTGGCTCAAAGCTGCTTTCACGCGGGTGCTGAAACTCAACTGAGCAAAGATAGCTCGATAAAAATTAAATTGTGAATTCGATTGCGTTTCAGACAATGACTGTAAAGAGCACGAGGAGGAAGGTAGTCGATTTTTCCTGGGATTCTTTTGGAACCAAAACACCTCAATTTCTCGGTTGAAAAAAATCATGTTATTCTTCGTTCCCCGGATACCTTTTGAGTGTCATTTCCACGGATTTTCAGTTCTATTCTTGACTCTTCTTTTGTTAGAGCGCATTGACCCGGGAAACTACCCTACCCCAAATACCGACCGAAATTATCTACTCCATTGCAGAATCGATGTGCCTGCTCGGTTCCGTCTCTCGTCGCTACCTCGTCTACCTCCTCTACAACAAGCTCGGACACGACCCGGCCCTTCATACGGACAAGAGAAGATCGAGAACCGCTTCGGAACTCCTGTCGACCATCCACTCCTTCAGAAGGTTGTTAGAGCTGATATCAACCCGGATAAGGTTACTAATACGACACGAGCGATTGCGCACCGCAAAACAAAACGGTCGGCTTATTTGATGAATCTAAACGACTGATGCTAACTCCATAACGTAGAGAATGAATCTTCTGGCCGTAGCATCTTTCATTCACTCCTATCCTACCATCTCCTCTAACATGACCTACCCTAACTACCTGAATACTCCTAATTGCATCTAACTGAATGTCCCTTGATTCTATATGATAAGCATTGATTCTTGAGTGAATCATGAAGATCCATGATGCTGATTACCTTTGAAACTATAGATAATTTATGATTAGTCGCTTATCCTTGAGTTGCTTCTCGCTTCCATCCCTCTATCCTATCGTTTCCCCCTTCACTAATCCCCTCTTCTAGCGTGGTCTCCCTGCCAGCTCTGAGCAGAGCCATGAATGGGCGGTGAGTTGAGATATAGCAGTGGAATTCGGAATACCAGCGATCAGTTCATTTTCAAAATCAATCTCGGAGATGAGTGCTGGTATTGCGAATTCTAATGAAAGGACGAATACAGCCATTTTCAATTGCTGTATTCGTTCTCAACAAGGGCTGCAATAACAGCAGCACGTCTGAATACTTCTGTTGTACTACTACAAAGGATGCAGAACCCTCCTCACTTTGCGTGCTCGAGCTGAAACAGTGGAGAAAGCACGCAAGCTGAAGAGAGTTTGTTGTCATTCCATCGCATGTGTGAGGCTTGCTGTGTACTTAACCTCGGGGTAATCTTTTCTAACATGGAAATCGTAGTAGTCTCGAGTTCTCGGCTGATAATAATAATATAATTTCAGGCAATCATCACACGCCACGGGACTCGCGCAAATCGCAACACCCTCGTATCTTACTGATAGGTAAGAAACAAATGAGAATTATGTACCACTGCGTGAAAATAATAGTGTTTCCCACGCCAAATATCAACGTAATTAAAATAAAGTAGGAGTTTAACGCATATCTACTAGCTCTGAAACTCAAACGATTTTCAGAAACATCTCGGGCAATACGCTTCTCGCTCACTCTCCACTTCATGATGTCGGCTCTCATCATAGTATGTATTTTATTTTATTTTAAATATTAAATAACCTAATTAAATGGGATATTAATAAACTTAAAATAATATATGACTTTCAGGAGCCCTGGCTCCTCTACTCTCTCGCCAGACCGAACCTCATCTTGAGCTGCCTCCGGTATGTTTCAGAATGGAGACAAAATCAGTACTTCGAGTCGACTTTGGTATTCTCCCGTCTTCATTCTTGAAAAATATAATTAATTACTGCGTATCAATTCTCATCACTCGTCTCGATTGATATCTGTGCTATACTCAAAAAATAGAAAGTAAACGAATAATAATAGAAGGGAACTCCCGTTTTTCAGCAATCCGTAATGGAGCGAGCAACGATTCTCGCTTCCGAAGTGCTCATCGACGACGCAGCGATTGATCCGGCACCATTCCAGCTGGTTAATGGAACCAGTTTGTTCAAGGTAGGAATATGCCTGGGATTAACACACCACTCAAAAGTTTATTAGCAGAGCTAGTCTGGAAAAGGGCAGTAATTGTAGACCCGGCAGTCATTCGTGTAAAAAAGTGACAGAATTCATGTAGATCGATTCGATAGCCCAATTCCATTACAGGTGCACACGCTCTTCTCGCTTCTCGGTCTCAATCACGCGTACGTCACGGAGCGCGGACGACTGGTGGGAGTGGTGTCACTCAAGGAGGTGAGAATTGGTGGAGCAAATTAGGAGTCGTCGCCTTGTTAAAAATGGACAGAAAATATAGGAAAAAAATAGGAAATGTCACCCTTCCGTAACAGAGAGTGTATGTGGCAACAGATCGGTGTCCCACAAGGTCGTGAGTAGATTGATCTTTGATCTCTAGTTTCAAATGAGATACAGCGTCGCATAGTCAGTAAAATTGAAGTGGAAAAGAGCTCAATCACATCGTTACTAGAATTTCCAAATGTGTTTCGGCCGTAGCCTAAATTCTGTTCCTGTCAGCGAAATCAATGGCTGTCGGATTGCCTTTGATGTAACAAAATAAATATTCTATGAATCGCATTCCAGCTCCGCGAGACGTTCTCCAACATCTACCTACGTGGTGCCCTTCCCATCCAGCGTCCATCAATGGCCCGCCCTGCTGTTAGCGGCAGTGATAGCGGAAGCAGCAGCAACGCCTAATTATCGATCGATTAAAGTACCCCTCAGATTACGGTAGTTGATTAACGATTGACTTTTTTCCCTTTCCTTCGCTAAATTGATTACAGTACCCCTCGGATTACGGTAGTTGATTAACGATTGACTTATTTCCCTGCAGTATTCCCCCCCATCTCCCATCTCGTATCGAGAAGGGGCTCTAAGATCTGGTCAAGATGCCTTCTTTTTCCTTCCTTCGAGTACGGTAGGCTACAGTACCCTCCCGGTAGCATTGTATACACATTCCCCCCGCACTCTCTTCTCCATTCCAGTCCTGATGATGAGGTTTTCGCCCGATTTCTTCTCGGTGATTTTCTATTTGACTGTTATTGCTCACTTTTTTCTCTTATTATCAGCGAAAATACGAGTATCGTTTACAAACATTGTTTCGACGTAGAGGATAAAGTGATTTTGACGGCTCTATTTCACGTAAAATTGTTCCGATGAAAGCACATGCGTTTTAGAAGGAAGGCAAAAAAACAATGCAATGGCGTTCGAGGGAATTCGATATTCGATGGAAGGCTCGCCCTTTGTCACCTGCGTTTTCAATGAATATTTTGATGTGCTAATAGACAGATCAGATATTGACTGTCAATGGCAGAACCGCATTTTTATCATTGGATATTTATTATAATTCACACACATTTGTGAAATGCAGAGAAGTTAGCGTCATGGAGGCTAAAGGTCAGAGGTGGACAAGAGGAGTTGCTAAACTTTTGTACTTTAGGTATCTCTCCTCAATGTGGAGTTGCTTTGCAGCGATTGAGAACAAAGAGTACAAAAGGACCGGAATTGCAATAGCATTATATCAGTGAAAATCTCGTATAAAAGCGCTAACACACGTGATTTCTAGTCGGGCAATCGGAACGGGGGTTGAATGAAAGGATTAGAAGCTGTGAAATTCGAAAATCAAGTGGAAACAAAAATCGATAATCAAGGAAAACAAAAAAATCGATAATCATAGATCAGGACTGAATGGTGATCACTTCCTTGCCACTGCCGTGCACGAAGATGACTCGTCTGAAAAATATTTTTATTATTTTAAAATAAAATAAAAGTTAAAATAAGGGAAAAAAGCTCACTTCAACCCTTCCGATGCCACATCTAGATAGGTCATATATTGGTTGATGAAGTGCTCGATTTTTCTGCAATTGGCATTTTTTTCAGTTCATGGAATTGAAGCTCAACCGGTCTCACAGCCCTGAGGACATGAAAAATTAAAGCACAACTCACTTGGGTATAATCGGCATGGTGAGAATGACGAGTTGCGAGTCGGGTGAGTTCTCCATGATTACTTTGTTCAACTTGACTGCCGTGTTCATCTTTTGTATCTAAAGATTTCGATTCATTGGTATTCCATTTTCAAATTTTACTTTTACTTTAACTTTTTCAATTACTTTTGTGGAACTGATTAACAGCTATCGGTAAAATAAAACAAAATATTCCTGTTTTCTAAAAGCTCACATTCAGTTTGCTTGCATCCTTGCCATTTCCATTGGCCAAGCTCGTTTCTTCGGAGTAGTTCCGACTGCTCTGATCATCATTTGCGAAGAGATCCGCGTACCGGCCCCTGATTTGAAACTTTTTGCTCGGTCAATTGAATTATCATAGAATCTCCTTGAACACGCCTTTTATCGATAGAAACCTTTGGCTTTTTTACAATATTTTTCTCTTTTTCAAAGTTAAACGTACTCAGTGAAGCTAGTCTCGTTCTGCTCGCCGATCTTGATCATCGTCGAGACGGAACGAGCGAAGGCTGAAATGATGGTAAAGTGATCTTTGATCTTTGGCCTCGTGATCTTTGATTTTTAATATTATTGGTGTTACTTTCAACACTACGACATATTCGAATATAAATCGCATATCGAGATGCAGGAAGACTAAAATGTTGGGTCCAATGGTATTCAGACAACTGCACCAGTTTGGCAATTATACTGACCCTTGGTCGTCTCGCTTCTCGGCAGTGTCTCATCATTCGAGAACGAGTCGTTTATGTAGGAACCGGTGACGGATCGGGCTCGCTAAAGGAAAATTGGAATACGTTATTTTTTTCTTTTTTTTTTGTAAACAACCACTTGTTTTGTAATTATCAAACTTTTCTAAACAACTTTGATTTTATAGCACTAGTGAAACTCACACGATTCTATTTATAGACGATTCAAGAGGTTTGTGATAGTTTGAGTAAATTAGGATGAACTGACCATTTCCTCCAATCTCGGGAGCCTCTTCGCTTCCATCTCCAGCGTCTTCTCCTGCACTTCCTTTGTGAGCTCCTCGTTAGAGTTCATGTTGACGACCTGGAATAAGCAGGGTTTAGGGAAGAGACAAGGTGCCAACATCCTGAAACCTTGCTCGAACGGGAAGTCAAAGTACTTTTATACAAATCTGGCAATTTATGAAAGGCTCACTAATCAAATCGGATTTTAGATGAACATACGAATAACTCCGCATCGATTCTCAGTTGGTAGATGTGCTTCTGCAGGTTCTTCTGCACCATGGAGAGACTCGTTGAATCGGAGGACTCGGACACGACGAACACACGCAGTTTGCAACCGCGCCACACCTGATTTAATTATTGATTGTGTTTTTCGGAAGATGAGAACGAAAATGCACTGAAAATATTATACCCTAGTATATTCTGTTCAAGTCTTGAAACGCATTTTTCAGCCCAATGAACTTTTCTTTTACAATGTTCTGTTCGAACGAGAATTTTAAATAAAAATAAAAAGTCATGCCCACTCTAGACTAGACTCTAGTCCCGATACCTTGTGCTGCTTCAAAAGGTAAGCGATGAGCATGAGAATCCCGCCGTCCTGCACGATCCACCATACGTCGATGGTGCCTGGATTGATGGCATAACAAATTAAGAAATTGGATTTAAAAGATATCTTAGTAAGTGTTAAAATATGTTGCTTGCGTGATATAGATATGCTGAAGATTGCATTCCGCATGATACCAACTACAGTAGGCGACAGTAAGCTACCATGAACAACGGTATTCAGAATACTCACCACAGATCCTATCCGTTCCTTCCGGGAAGGCAGTTATTCCCTTCGTGAGCATTACGCAGTTCTCATTCTGGATGCCGAGGATCACTTGCTCTGAAAGGTTTCGCTTTGCGTCATCATTTCATAAATCAAATGTGTTTTATGAATTCAATATCTGGCTTGACACAGCGAATTTTCAGTGGTCCGTCCATTTCGTCGAAAGAAAAAAAACGAATACATTTGTAATATCCTCATCCCAGTTCATTTTCTGAAGAAAAACGTGGAAAATCTGCTCCACCTACCAGCAAACACGACCAGATTGTCATAGTCGTCAAAGTTGGGCCAGTTGAGAAGGATAGTATTCGGCCGGAGACCACCGATGCCGATCGATTGCAGCAGGGAGGAGATGGTGCCGTGCGCCTGAGCAATGTTTCAGTTCACCAAGAACATCACAAAAAATGTTTCACTATCCCTGAATTGGTTTGTGCGAACTTTTTAGTATCAATCGCATGATAATTCATGAAAAAATGCTAAATAAAATTTATTTTTTAATTTTTAAAAAAAATGAGATGGTACCTGGTTCTGCCTGAACACGAGCGTCTTCCCGAATCCCTTCAGGCGGGACTTGACCATCCGACGAGTGATGTCCGTTTTGATCTGCAATACATCACACCTTTCACATTCAATGAACCTATCGCTCATGTTTGTATTCCAAAGGACTAGTATAAATGAGAAAATCGATGATTTAGAAGGATAAATAGAAGGTCGCTCATCTCATATACCTAGGGGAATTTCGATATTTCCGGAGGACACGAATCGAGCGCAATAAATTGGATTAGTGAGAGTCGAATTCATTCTTCATTCTTCACTCGCAAAGCGACCGCGAGCGGCCTTCGGCCGCTCGTCACATATACCTAGGGCAATTTCGAATTTCTTGTGGTCAGAATCGAGCGCATTGATTGGATTAGACGAGAGAGGAGACTAATCCAATCAGTGAGAGTCGAATTCATTCTTCATTCTTCACTCGCTCGTTACCTCCTCCAACTCCTTCCTACTCAGATCGCCCTTGTCGTGTTTGACCAAGCCAACAGCAATCGCCAATCCTGAATTTGAATTGTATTTTATGTCTCATCATTCCGCTCTCTCTTCTCTTTGCTCTGAATTCGGACGAGGCATTTATCGCTGTTGAATATGTTTCATCAAGCCCATTCATCTCGAATAGATCTGTTTTTCTTGCTGATTGCAATCCAATCCAGCAATAACAAAAATTTTTAAAAAATTAAGAGAAACCAAACCTTGTCCGGCTTTGAGCTGCGCCGCGAGATTGATCAGCGAGACGATTCTGCAATTTCAAAATAAATATTTGTTTTATTATTTTTAAATTATTTACCGATTATCAGTGACTTCTTTGTCCTTCCAGTCCGATGTGAGCATCAGCATCAGTTGGGGCCTGCATTTTTTTCAATTTTAGTATTTTCAAATGTGTATTCAGGTACGTTTCAGCCTGTATTCAAGCGTTGATTTTTCCTCATATTTTTGATGCTGGTGTGGATCCCACTGAAATATATATGAGGGCGGTTGCGAAAGAATCAGTCAATTGCCTCCAGTAGCTGGCACCGCAAAATTTTGATAAATTGTCAAAAATTGGGAAACGAGGTTTTCGAGGGTGGTGAGGTCATTCCGTAAAAGACAAGAGAATCGTTTCATTTCTCACTCTGCGTGCTAATCGCGCGGCGTGGAGCAGGGTGAAATGGATGAAATGGACATATAAAACTAATTTTAAAAATATGAAGTTGAGTATTTTTCTTCACACTCTGGGCATGAAAAATGATCCCCAGAACGAGGCGCATGTTACTGTGGAAATATCCAGCTCTGCCCGTCCCTAGAATTTGAGAAAAAAATTTTAATCGGAAAACCACACATTTTTAATGAAAATAAATATTGCTATTCGACTCGCAATAGCCGATTACATACACTTTTAATTTTTTTTATTGCATATTTTCATCGGATAACCGAGCAATAGAAAAATGGTGTCATGCAGCAAGGTTGCAGCACGGCTGCACCGGTCGAGTTGGTGCAAAATGAAGTTGACAGGGATGATCCCCATCTGCGAAAACCTCTTTTCCCAATTCTTGACAATTTATCAAAATTTTGGTGTGCCAGCCCATAGCTGATTCTTTCGCAACCGCCCTCATATATATATACCTCCAATTCTTCGGATGCGGGTCCTTGTCCTCCACTTTGAGCAGTGAGTACTGTGCTGTGGTGAGGGCAAGACCGCGGATGCCGTCGCCCCACTCTCGCTTGGCACTGAACGATAATTCAATTCTAAATTAGGGTTGCATGTTCGGTATCGGTAATACCGACAATCTCTCGCGACAGACGGTTAGAGATGAGAAATAGCGTGCGAAAGTGAGAGAGACAGCTAGGGAAGAGGGTCGGTAATCCCGACTTTCGGGATTGCCGATCCCGAACTTGCAACCCTAATTCTAATACATTTAATTCATTCTATTTGATGCTCATTCCGTTAGGTACATGTCATGGCATATTGGTATGGACATAATTGCTGAATTGTCAACTGATCGGAAGTATAAATAACTGTCTAAATGTTTAGACTCAGTTTCTTCATCAGATGGTTGCACTTTCACTCATGCACTTCAATAGTTCCTAGAGCTGTCATGATTTTGAATCTGGATAATCGATAATTACACAATCCTCACCCCTTCCACTCGACGTATTTGTAGATGGAGAAGGTGAGGACGCAGGCGATCAGGGCCTGCGATTAATTTAATTAATTAAATAAATATTTATTTATTTTAATTAATTGTTTACCTTCTTCCAATCGGAAGCAAACATGATGAAGAAGCAGAGGAATGCGCCGACGAGAGAGAGGGACCTGCGATATTGATCTTTGGACTCTATCTTTACGATATTTGTGCTAATTACTGAATTTCATAAACATCTGCATAAATTCACAGCATGAAAATGTTTGAAGTGTGCTCAAGTCAGGTTCGAGAGCCGTATTTTGGGAAATCCGCGGCTTACCAATGATAGTACTTGAAGCGGGGTCGCCAATTTGGCGCCTTCAGAATGGAATGGAGGAAGCAGATGAGATTGACGGACGCGTAGCACATGAGGAAGAAGAAGTCAAGGACCTGGTAATATTTTTTTGTTCTACGGAACTTTTTAATAGCCCATTCATGATTCAGTAATGGTATCCAGTAGCAGTTTCGGGATGGGATTGGATTGGATAACATCAAAACGATGGATGATTGTCGTCTAGAATGTTAGTAAAGGGTAAAGGTGTATCCACGTCAAGCGATTTTACAGTCATAAGACTACGCTAGGTGGGACCCGCTGGTAAGGCCAGCTATTAGACGGACTACATGCTTTCTAGGGTAGTCTTACCTTTCGCGACCGAGGTCACTACCAATTTGCCGACCCCGGGGGGATAGCAAGACTTGGTTGGCCACGGCGGGGGATTGAGAGAATGTTAGTGAGATCTCGAATACCTCAGCAATGGCATCCACCTCTCCAAGAAGGATAGCCGCCTCGGCGATGACTGCAGTGAAGAGGAGACTGGAAAGCGAAATTTTAAATTAGGTCAAAAGTTTCTTGGGATGATCTAAAGCATGGTTCATTGCTCACCCGAGGAAAGGCTCGTTGCTCTTGGTAACTCTTGCGAAGGGCGCCAGGGCGGGAATGACGTCGTCCTTGGCGATGGATTGGAGTAGGCGAGGAGCACCTGTATTCGCGAAAATTAATTCAATGTTTACATACAGTATGGCAATTTTGGAAACTAGGTGGTAAGCCGAACAATTCAAAACGTATCAATATTACACCTTTATGGAAGGTAAAAATGATTTGCGTCTTTCGATGTACATGTATGTACGTGGAATCACATCGCAAGCTCATCTAGCTGTTCCGATCAAAACATGAAACTCACTGCACAGGCACTGAAGTGCTGCTCCGAACGTGGAAAGGAACGAGCCGATGGTGACGATCCATGGGGAGGGCCAGGAGAGTGCAGCGACGATCATCTTCTGATCGATGGACTTACCGTATCTAAAGATTAAGGCTATCGAATAATAATATTCTTCTGCTCGATTGATCTAGTCTGTGCCGCTTCAGTTTACTAATTTCTGGTGCTTGTTTTTTTTCTTTGAAAATGGAACTATTAAGAAGTGACATAGTGAATAAAGGGGAAGTGGCGCACTTATCCCGCAGCACTCTCCGATCGATGCAGGATCCGAATATCAGTGCGAGTCCGAAGTAGATTAGCGACGTTGTCGAAGTGGCAGCTATGGTTCCGCCCGGAATGGATTTCTGCGGATCGGCCAAGTCTCCTGGAAAGTAAAGTCTATTGATGGGTTTTTTTTTAAATATAGCTCTGCAAAAAATGGAAACATGATCTTTCTTTTAGATGGTACGAAGAGTTGAGTATCATTTTGAGTTTGTATTCAGAGAGCCTGTGAAACTTAACTGCACACGAAACATTTTCAGACTTCGTGACTAATATTCCACTTGTTTCAGAAGTAGATTTTCATTACGAGTACTCCAGAGATGATACCTAGCATTGTATTCGAACTGTCAAACTAACCACTCATATTCGTGCCGGTCAGGATACCAGTCACAGCAGGGAACCAGATGGCGAGAAGGATGAAGAAGGATGAGGTGTGGTCCTGCAATGAAGTTGATTCCACGATTCTCACACTCAGCCGACTGTAAACTACGTGAAAAATTACATGTACATAAGTATGAAAATTGCAAGAGGATTTATTGTACCTGTCGAACTTCCGCCCTTTTCACAGCCTGTGTCTTCGGTTTCGATTCGCCCTCTTCGAGGAATGAAGGGCCGAGGTTGGCTAAAAAATCTATTTCAGGTCTGAGAGCCGCGAAAGCTGGTAAATGCCTCTTGATGAGCATAAAACAAGAGCGATTGTTCATGATATTGTGAGAGCTGCCCTGACTGTCTTATTTAGTATGATCTAATTCTATTCTGAAGAAAAAACGAAGCAATATCATTAGTTTAGTTTATTCTCCAACTTACACATGAACGTGTTGTGATTGAATCCAGTCACGCCGGTGATGCACTCGACCTGGAATTAATTAATTTTAATTTTAATTATATTTAAATTATTATTTAATTAATTAATACTTCATGGGCGAGCATCTGCGTGCAGCTGGCGTCGTCCGAGTGCTTGTTGTCACAGTAGAGGTCGGTGATGCTGCAAATCATGAAGGTAAGGAGTAAAAGTGATCGGCATTTTCCTAGCAAGTGCCACCCAAATGTCAGTCTGCTCTGAGAAATTCAGCGAGGGGATGGTGGGGGATTTCGTTATCTACAGTGTTATCGGCAATGCTATTACATGAATTTTGAATGCAGGTAAGACTCACATCGATTTATCGCACAGCATGCAGTAGTCTTCCGAGATATTTGCAGGAGTGATGCCTTGCAGTACTTAAAATGTTATTATTGTATATCCTTGTCACTCCAATGGTCGCGCTAGTGAATTTGAAGAATTCATAAAGGAAATAGACCCACGTGCTATTGCCTTCATCGGTTCCGTCATGATCAGTGAATCATTCAGTTCACAGACTCTGAAGAATTATTTATATTATTATTTTTAATTATCTTATTTTATTTATTTATTTATTATTTTAGTAACGAGAAGCTCACTTCGTCCTGGCGCTATCAGGCCCGATCATGTTTGCGAATCCGCCGGCGAACACGGCAAGCACTGCCATTATAACACACATCAGGGAGACCTGAGATGGAGCGATGGTTTTGTTCATTTACTACTTTTGCTCAATTAGGCTGAAAACTCCCTCGTTTATCTGACTAGAGGTAAGACGAGCATTTTGCTCACAATCAGCTGTATCCTACTCATAAAAAAGTTGCATTATTGACTCTCAAAATGGCCCACCGGTGCCATCAACTGCACGAATTTCACGCCCATCGCAACGATCAGCACTTCCAGTAGGAGGAAGAGCGTGCCGTAGAGTCGGAAGTTGTTGAGCTGAGAGCCGAAGAGACCTGGGCAGAGATCAAAGATCAACCTTGCATTGGCATTCGTTTTTTTTCGCCCGTTCTCTCCATATCCTTCGTAGAGATGCCTAATAATATAGAGAACATGAAACGGGCAGCTTTCCCTCATTGCTCCCTGTTTTGGTTGTCAGTGGCAATAACATGCGAGAGGGACGCTGTTTTGACGAGTGAGATTGCTCTCATGGCTATCCCCACAGACGAAGAGAGCGTCTGGGGGCATAGCTCAGGGGTAGAGCGCGCGCTTCGCATGCGCGAGGTCTGGGGTTCGATTCCCCATGCCTCCAAATACATTTTGCCAAAATTCAAAACAGTTTTTGAATTGGAAAACGCAAAAGATTCTCTCTGGCCGGGAATTGAACCCGGGTCTCGCACGTGACAGGCGCGGATACTAACCACTATACTACCAGAGATGTGAAAGGTGATGTGGAGTAGGCGCTTGTATCGAGGTTTTTCAGGCAAGGCTATGATGCAAAAGTGAATGCTGCTCCATTCTCTAAAATAATCATTTTGACTTACTGTGTCCTTCATCGTGGGGTTCCTCGTTGCCCAATCCGAGTGGCAACGTCATTCCAGGGGCCAGATACATCTGCAAAGAAAATTATGGTCTCCCCGCTCTTCTTTTTTACGCAGATTTTTAAAAAAAAGAATTTCACTACCTATCCTATCTTTAAAACACATTATTATTGGTCGATTCCCCAACGATAACTTTTTCGACAGAATCCTGGATGTGTAACCACCAACATCCACCATGACTCAATATCCCATTTCACAACCCTGTAATTCCACCTATTTTTCACCCCACTTCAATGTGTTCTCGAGTCTGTAGTTGTGTCAATAATTGTTGCCTGGACATGCGTTGATCCCTCTCTTTTTTCGCCCGGGAAAGAGAGGAGATACTTTCCGGTCCGGTTGAGCCAGCGCGAATCTCACTACTCTACTCGACTAGCGTACTCACTACTCTACTAGCGTACTGTCTCGATCTGTCTGCCCGATTGGGACAATAGTAATAGCGAGAGAAAGGCGATGGATCAACGGATGTGTGGTAACAATAACGGGCGCTAGAGAGACAATTGCGAACGCTTTTTCAACCTAGCGCAAAAGAGGATCGAGCGTGAATCAATAGCGTGAGAAGAACATATCGCCTCAATGTGTTCATAGAACTATTATAGTTTTAGCTTCTTTAGTCCCAGTTGCCAGATCACTATCCTGCCGGAACCGTAAGAAGTTGAGCACAATCAAGAGGCGGCAATCCACATTTTGAACTCACCAGCATGACCTCAACGCCTCCGACCAGGTACATCGACGTTGCTACAGTGTTGGCCAAGTAGAACAGAATGCCGACGGCCGAGCCGAACTCCGCGCCCAAGTTGCGACTGGAATGACCCGCTTAGAGTGTCTATTGAAAATGGCCAATTTTTATGACGCCTCAAGTGCGTCAAGTCCTCAAGAATGATAAAAATGGATCAAATCATGTAGACGCTACAATCGCGTAAATGAACCGCATCTGCGCCTTGCCTGATCATGAAGTAGGCTCCTCCGCTCTCGACGACGCCATTCGTGGCCACGGCAGAGAGCGAGATGGAGGTGAGGAAGGTCTTAATTTTGAAAATATGTAAATGAAATACAAAATAAATAAGGCTTACACAAAGAGAGCAGAGCAGCAGGATGAGCGTTGTGTAGCCGATACCGGCGATTCCTAGAATATTTTACTGATTCATTTATTATGGGCTCTTTGGCTAATTTGCCTCGAAATTCTGTTTCGAAATATTTGCTTTTGCTTGAGTTTCACATTGCGAATATTCCCACTGATTTTTCAAGGAATCGATTTGTAATACTTGTTGTGTCGTTCACAAATAATCAACATTAACAAAAGATACGTCATACTCCTATTGACGTCACCACAAACACTTCCGTCTGATTTGCCATCTGGTTCACATGTTGGCTAGACTTTGATAGATACTGATTTGGGTGATACAATGGGAGATACAATGGAAAAAATGATGCTTACCGACGATCCAGAAGAGTCGAATGAACATGGTAACACCGAGAATGTGCTGGATGGTGGGAAGGTAGACGCCCAGCATGATGCCGAGATTTGCCTGGAGACAATCGATTTATGATCAATGAAAACACATTTTGTCACATTTCATTTTCATGTAGACATGTGGTGATTGTCTTCATATTCGGTGTTTAAGCAACTCAAGAAGTGCTAAGTGGAACTAAGAGACGTTTGGCTGTACAATCAGTTCAGTTCACCTTCTTTCCATACTAACTGTAAACCATCGACTTTCATTGAAATGCCTACTATAAAACTATTTGAAGAATTGTGGAATTATGATATATTTCTGGTTTACAATTCACTGAAGATTCACCTTCTTTCCATGCTCACTCGTCGCTCTCTCCTTCGGTCCCGGAGTGGTGTAAGCAGAGAAGATGGACGCTGATTGATTGGGTGTAGTGGAATCATCGTCATCCTGGAATTAATTTCATGTTTTATTGGATAACAATAACTAATATTAATAATAATTTATTCGCGTCAGGCGGTAACGCTAAGATGAGGATAGGTCGGTACTCTTCAAAGGTTGTTTGGAAGTTGACATGGGTGTAGGACAAGGGATTTTGGTCGATGCAAATAGGATTCATTGCTCAATTTGGTATTTTGAATGTGTTTCACAAAGTGATCATAGCTGTTGCCCTACGCAACTTTTCGATGTTCCCGTTGATCGCATTTTCAAAAATCATAGTTTCGGAAGCTGACGCCCTTGTGGTGTCAACGAACCTTGAAGAGGGCCAGATTGCCGAAGGTGCCCGTCATCTTCCTTGACAGCGCGCCATCCTCGATCGACACCCGCCGATCGCGCGGGTCGCAATGATGATTCACTGCAAAGATTGATAGTACTGACGTGCTTGTGGTGTAAATAAAAATGAACAATTTCTGAAGACGCAGCAAGTGCGTCTGTCGAAAATGATCTCGAAAGATGCACTAAATAGGGAATGGTAAACAGCAACGGAAACGAATCCGAAAACGGACTTTTGGAGTGTGTAGAGACTGGTGTGGGATAGCAGAAGCCGTTTTCAAAAGTTGCTATAATGACCAACCAACCACCGAAAATCGATAATCACTAAATGAGCGCTCACCACATAAGCCTGTTCCCCAAGGTAGCCTACGAGAATAGATGCTCCCCTCCCATGACCTCCGTGGCTCAACAGGTAGTGGGTTGCA
>LS485135.1:3499-14096 GCA_900490705.1 Pristionchus arcanus | reverse complement strand
ACTATCGTAAAAGGGAATGGTAAATGAATTGAATAATTTTTGAAGAAAAATGTATTGATTAATTTTGAAGAAAAAACTACGAAAATGATACGGTAGAAAGGGGGGAGAATTTGGAACAATATTGATTTTTTTCAGATCCGCCGTTCGTGGGAGCGCCAGGGTCGGCAGGGCAAAGTTGCCTGGACTCAGTATCGGGAGACGAGAAAGGGAGCCATTGCGTAAGTGAATGAGGGGATGGATTACGGTAGGATATCGATCGGAGGGATTACGGTAGGATATTGATCTGCCTGCTTTCAGCAAGAAGATGAAGGCTGGCGTAGAGGGCCTACGCGACTTTGAGGAGACGAGCAAGGCTCTGCCCTTGCCTCAGTGAGGTCAGTGGGGGATACGGTAGACAGGGTTACGGTAGGCACGCATCGTCAAATGACTGAGTACGGTACAATCGGGAATAAATAGCCAGTGAACCGAAGAGTGTCGACTGATAAATAAGGGGCTTTCCCAAATATCATCGGGTTGATTTATGTTTCATTCCACCAGAAGGGTTTTAAAGAGTGAATCGAACGGTCGCTTGGATTCCGGATTTATTTTGGTATTGGGAAAGTTGAAGTTTCAAGTTGGTACCTTCCTGATACTCCTCCCGATGGCGTCCTGTAGACCCTGGCCCGCTTAGACCGTCGTCATCTACTTGTCGGGCTCCTGAAATGGTTGAAAGAATGAGAAAAAGGGCAACTCGCAAAACCGCTATATTGCGCTAATCACCGATATTTTGCTAAATTCGCTGCAGTTCAAGCACTAATTTTGTCTAAGCAGCCAATAATTACATCGCTCACTCCCGTCTCTATTGCGCCTTAAAAATACTGATAACAGTGGTCAAATGGCAAAAGAATAGGTAAAACTATAGTGGTCTAATATCCGGTCCGAGTGGTGGTGGAAACGGTAGGCAAGCATCGACAACTGACTGAATATCGTGCCCACGTCAATGAATAGACATCTAATAAAGCCTTCCTAATTTCAGAAGGCAGTGACGTCGTGTGGGGTCGACAAAGACGAGCCAGCGAAGGAAAGGAGAGAGGTGTCCCGGAGGATTCGATCGCTCCTCCACCGCCCCTGTTCCGGGCCCTCCCTTCTCCTCCTTCGTCGTCACCCAGGTGAGTTATCGTCGCACCATTCTGCCTTATTATCTCTCGTCATGCACGAAAACACTAGGTGAATTAGGTCTTCGAAAACCGGTTTGTATGAAATCAAAGTTGATTCTTAGAGCGAAACCTCAAACAACCAGGTTTTAATTCTTGACGACTACATTAATTCATTCAGGCTCTCTCCCACACACGGTCACTTGTCATCTCTTCGTCTCTTCTCATCTCGGTCCTTCTCGCTCGTCCCGTCACTGCCCACGTCTTCCGTCTCTCGTCTCCCATGCTGCCCCGACAGGCCAAGGAATCACCCAAGGACATTGTTTGGGGACTGCTGAGACAGATGAGAGAATCGGCCAGAGGAGGAAACAGATCGGATATCGAGTGGGATGCCATCCTCCAGAAGGTAAATAGATATGAATAATCACGCTGGAAATCAATAATAATAATAATTATTTGAAATTCTCTTACCTTTAATCCAAAATTTATAAATACTTAATTATTTTAAATATTTATGCAATTTGTAGGTGACAGCGAAGGGTCTGACTGCGGAGGATCTCGACAAGACGGTTTCCCACTACAAGGACCTCAACATTCTGATGGTCGATAGACACAACAGAATCTCCTTCATCTAATCCACTTCCTTGTATCCCAATCGACTCGCTCCCTCAAATTTACTGGTTTTTGTATCATTCTCCGATCCATTCCGCTGATCTCTTCTATCCATTTTTCGCATCTCTTTATCGTATTCTTTGTTTTATTGAGAATCTAATGATTGTAACTTGTAAAATGCTCTCACGTTTGTACGTTTTATTACGCTGGAAGTAAATAATAATAAATCAATGGTGATGAACACTCACTTTGCAATCGCATTCTGATCGGTTGGGTTTACCGTATGACGATACTATTTGAATCGAGTCACGACAATGAAATGTTTAGTCCGTACTAAAAAGAGGCCAATTGAGAATATTTGTGCTTGATCTACCTTAATTTCTCCATTTCTTTGTCTGGATTCATTTGATCTTTGATCTCTCCAGAATGCGATCTGCTCCCGTTTGCCGTTTCTTCAATGGAACCCCGGGTTCATGCCACAACGGAGATTATTGCCCATTCTCCCACCAACAAGCTGCCGCTCCCACTTACGGTGTGAGGGAATTGTCGATTGATCTAATCTAATTATTGATTTTTCAAAGCGAATAATCGGTTGATCAAACGTAATTATCGATTGATCGCTGATCCTCCACAATAAACGATGTTTGTATTGCAGTATCCCTCATACCCGGCATACCCGTCATACCCCTCGCACCCCGCACACCCGTCTTCCTACCAACAGAAGAGTTCGTGGGCTGGTGGATTCGATCCGTAAGTGAACACAAATATTATAATTAAATTTGGAAATTGATAGATCGAGTTTGATGCATGGAAACGTTGCCCCTAGAGGTTGAGTATGAAGTACATAGAATATTTACAACGCAGTTATACTTTAAAATTTAAAAAAAAATGCAGGAGTAAGTACAAGTACGTGGCTCCGAAGAAGCCGGATGACGTTCTCGGTAAGCTCACAAGGACAATCTCGAATGAAGAAGCGAAACCACCGAGGTGTGTAGAATTTGAATTTTAAAAAATGAATTCATTTCAATTCGTTTCAGTTCAATGTATTTTTTGAATTTTCTCCTGAAGTATGAACTCACAGTTGTCAAACATTTTCCTCGTTTGACAACTGAACACCCTTTTTTCAATTTGGATTCAGTTGGGGATCACTAGGTCGGATGAAAACATTCGGATAATAACTTAATAGATGAGGATGCGTTGATTATTTTTCTTAGAATGGTAAAAAAAAATTGCCAGAGCTAAAATAACGGTAAGCTACCATCAGGATGAGCTCATGATTAATGAAATACGGATGATGAAATTAACATTTTGTCCAATTTCAGAACGCCCTCGCCTAAGGAGATCCAGATCGTGGTGAAGAATGATCAAGTGGAGCAAGTAAAGACCGAGGATCTCTCCTCCATCTACAGTAATCCCTCCCTGATATCGTCTATCGATCGAAAGGCCTTCGAGGCGCCCTCATTCACCATGGGATTCATCCCTGTTGTCGCTCCGAGTGCTGATCTATCGTGGTAGATCAAAGTTCAAAGATCAAAGTTCATACTCTCCTGATCTTACACACTATCTCGCTAGTTAGACGGATTTGTTGAGTCATAGGGTAGATCAAACGATAACTTTCTGAGTATCGGTTTCATAATGTTCGTGGGTTGTTGTCGAGGGATGAGTAAGAGTACCTGGATAATAAAGAGTGAGGGGTAGAAGGGGAGGGAGAAGGGGGGAGCCTGAGGCGGGGGGAATTACAACAGATGGAGCCGATCGCGCACAACACTCCGCTCCCTCTCCTCCCTCTCGTCACCCCCTCCCCCCCCCCCCTCCCTCCCTCTCCGTAGATTAGAAAAACCAATAAAACCCAAAAAAAGTTTAAAATTATAAAAACCAAAAACATTGCCTATCGTTTTCTTTCTCGTATGTTTTATTATTATTATAGTATATTGAAATTCTTTACTTGTACTGAGGTATTACAAGTATAGAGTTTCATCCGTAGTTCATTCCTTAGATTACTGGATATTTATCACATTTTGCCTAATTTTAACTCTACCGTACCCCATATTATTGATTTTCTTACGGCATTTCTGTGTAGTACTGTATTATTGTTACCCTTCATTAGATTATTGATTATTGTGCTCCCTTACTCATTTCTAGTCGACCCCTTTCTTCAAGAGTGCACCATCCGTCCTCTCTCACTCTCTCAATGTGTCATTGCTTCAATCGAGGACCGTGCCCGTCAGCTGCAGCTCCAGGTCAGTAAACATATCAACTCAGTGAAGCGCGAAGTAACCAACTAGATCCAGAACTCAACATCCATTTTCGGGTGTTACGGTAGCGATATCGATCGGTGAATGGGCTTTTTTTTAAATAGCGTACCTGGCAGTTTCTCCTCCTTCTCCTCTGCATCCCAGTAGGGCATCGCGGGCCTCAGAGGGACTGCAATTAATCTATTTTACAATAATAAGAAGGAACGGTATTATCCCAATTAGCTGTCATTTGCACCCGGTACACTTGTGCCGCGCACTTATCATTTCACACAATCGCACGTTTAAGGAACTCGTCACAAGGGAAGTTGTTTACTCTGATTACCTAGGTCATATGAAGCCGGCAAACGACAGGCACAATATTCGCTCTTTAGCCGGTTAGATAAATCAAAATAGTGTGCGAAGTAAAGGGATTTCTTCCATCTCTTTTCTAGGTTCAATTGGATAACAATACCAACGTAGTCGCTCCTTCCTTCTCTCCTCTCCAGAGGGCGAGATGGAGAAGGGGCCGAGGGCGGTCTGTAATGATCGATTGATTCCAGTCATTCTACCGTATCCCAAGCTGCTCGACTACCCTCTACCGTACTCCCTTCTCTCGTATCCAGCCTGCCCTCTCTCGTTATCTTCAAGTAAGCAATTCCCAGTAGTGCCCCCCTTCCTCTCTACTTCCTCTTGTACTATATTAGCTTCGTTAATTGACTAGGGTCGAGAGAAGACATTCCAATGCTCGACTTTTTCTTGCTTATTATTCCTTCTATCATACTTTCCCTTCTTCTACCCGTTCTCATTTTCTTCATTATTTTCACGTGTTTCTTTCTCTTGCCTTATTGTACCTCACCACAGTAGTCTCTCTACTGTAACAGTCGAACACGCGATCTCGCCTTTAGCATTTTCCAATGGAAAAATCAAGGCTCTCGTTCGACTTTCTCTTTCAAACCCTTCTGATAGGGGTGAAACATGCTTCTACATGCTCGCAATGCAACGCATTACGCGTCCAAATCATTCCGCGTCCCCGATTCGATACTTACTGGATCATTTCAATAATCAAATAATCTCATAACGTTGCACAAAAGTGACGTTCGTTTGCCTATAGCCTCTTATCTTCACTCCCCATTTACGATTGAAAGATGACAAAACCAAAGTCATCGCTGCGCAATTTTCACGACTTTGCTGCGCTTTTGCACTTTTGTTTCATCTGTCTGAATGTTTGTCCGTCCTCTTCACTCGTCATTGGAATCAAGAAAGAAGAAAGCACTGTTGCTCAACTACCAGCCCCTTCTCTCTCCTCTTTCCGGTGAGAACATTTATTCATTTTTAACGGGAATATTCAAAAAGGGTAGGTTTTGCTACCAACTTTAACTAATTGTGGGCCTAGCATACCTGCTCGGGTCGGGTTTCTTCTCCTTCTCCTCTTTCCCAGTGTAGGCCAGTGGGTGAGCGAGGGGCGAGAGGGGCGAGACACAATCTGCAATTATACATTTAAAATAAATATTTCCAGATTATGAGACTCGGGGCGGACCGCACTCTCCCGTCCCCGAGGTCTACTACATTCCCCAAATGGTCACTGGAGGAAGATGTGAGAAGGAATGGAGAGAATCAGAGGTAAGATATGACTGCAGTAACACAAATCTAGCTGGCTATGATCTAGTAACAATATTTGGAATATATCTCCCATGAAACGACAAAATGCCACCTTTATCCGAAAATAGATTCCCTTACTTTTACTAAAATAAATAATTCCAGATTATGAGACTCGGGGCGGACCGCACTCTCCCTCCCCGAGATCTACTACACTTCCCCACTGGTCACTGGAGGAATATGAAGAGGAAAGGAGAGAATCGAAGTATGATATGACTGCAGTAACGCAAATCTAGCTGGTTGTGATGTAGTTACATTTCGAAAATGTCTCCCATGAAACGACAAAATGCCACCTTTATCCGAAAATAGATTCCCAGATTTATTTCAAACTAAAATGCACAATTCCAGATAAACAGACTCGGGACGGACTGCACTCTCCCTCCCCGAGCTCTACTTCCCCCTCAAATGGTCACTGGAGGGACATGAAGGAAGGATAGCAGAGAAATGAAGGTGAGATATGGATACCGTACCTGGGGCTACCGTAGTCTTCCTCCGAGGGGTAGATCACGGGACGAATGGAAGGGGGCGTCTGGAATAAATGTTGTTATTACAGTATCATATATACTACGGTATGAACGATCGATCGATTGATGACTACCGTACACCGCACCACTCACTAATGGGAGCGAATAGGAAAGGAGAGATAGCCTGAGGTGAGTACGGGAAATTGATGGGGTTGATCACAAACTGATTTGTTTTTGGCAAGGGGTTGAAACAAAAATATCCCATGATTATTTTAGAATACAATCAATAATTCCAGACCGAATGAGCCACCCGAGGAGAACGTAGTTACCCTACCTCGAGGTCTACCGCACTTCCCCCAATTGGATCACTGGAGGGACAAGAAGGAAGGAGAGGAGAGAATCAGAGGTAAGATACCACTGTAGTAACACAGATGTAGCTGGCTATGATCTAGTGACAATATTTCGAAAATGCCTCCCATGAAGCGCCAAAGTGCCACCTTTACCCGAAAATAAATTCCTTGATTTTGTGACTAAACTGAATATTTCCAGATACTGAGACTCGGGGCGGACTGCACTCTCCCGACCCCGAGGCCTACTACACTTCCCCCAATGGTCACTGGAGGGACAGGAATGAAGGAGAGGAGGGGATAAGAGGTGAGAGAAATCGATACCGTACCTGGGGCCACCGTAGTCGAGAGGGCGGGAAGACGGGCGCGAGGAGACGACGGGCGTCTGAAATGAGTAATCTTATTATAGAATCATCGACGATTACGGTATCGATCGATCGATGCGACTACCGTACCCCACACACCGCACACACTATCGATGACTAAGAGGGAGCGAGAGGGAAAGAAGTGAAGAGGAATTAGGTGAGAAAATTATTTCCTTGTGAGATTACATGGCAAACTCGCTAAATGCAGTAGCTAAATGGCTCAATATTTATTGATTTTAGAGAGCTACCGTATCCCGCCAGCTCGAGTCGTTCGGGCGTTTTCGCCGTTGGACCACCCGCGAGCGACAGAGGAACGGGCTCTAAGCCGGGGATTTAATCCTGGCGAGTATCTTGATGATTACGGTCGCTACACCGAATATCTAGAGGGTACGTTAAATACGGTATTGATTTATTGATTGCAGTTGCAAGTGCGAGCGACAGCAAAGTAATGGGCTCTGTAAGCCGTGGATGCAATCCAGGTAAATATCAATGAATACTACAGTAGACTAGGGAAAGTGTAGAGAAGAATTGGGTACCTTAGTGGGATCTCTCCTCTCATCCTCCTTCCTCCTTTCTCTTCTTTCTCTCCCAGAGAGAGCATGACGAGTGGAGAGAGTCCCTCCTTCATCTTCCTTCCAGAGAGAAGGGCAACTGAAATATCACTTATTGATTGCAGTTTGCTCATGCGTAGTGCCCGTCCCACGGCGCGAATGGATCATCTATTAGAAGCATTTCAAGAAGGAGCAGAAATGAGTTAGAGGTGAGTCAGTGCTTCTGAGAATAAATAGAAGAAAATGAAACAAAAACCCGACAGTTTCAATTAGCAAAGATGGGAGAAAGTGTCAATTTCGAAAAAATGAGAAACTCATTTCAACCTATTGATTTCAGGCAGTTGCCGTAGTCTGAAAGGGCCTGGCCCGCTACAGTACCCGAGTGGAATCAATCTGCCTACCGTACCCTGTCCAATCCACTCTTCAAGGATTGACAAGAAGGAGGAGACTACAGATGATTAGGTGAGTTGATGCATTGCGAACTGATTTTTTGCCTGGTAATTGAAACACAAATATTCCCAGTATTTTTTAGACTAAAATACATTATTTTAGTAGGAGCGTTCACTCGAGGAGGAAGTAATTACCCTACCTCGAATGCTACAATTCCCCCATTGGAATCACGGGAGGATCAAGTATGAAGAAGATGAGAGGATAAGAGGTGAGTATTCGATACCTGAGACTACCGTAGTCCCTCAAGTAGGAGTCGGGCCGATACATCACGGGACGAATGGAATAGGGCTGAAGTGAATAATATCATTATAGAATCGCGAGGATTCGAGAAGATTATCGATCGATCAACCACCGAGGCTACCGCCCTCTCTTCCCATTTACCCACATTCATTCGTCATGGAAAGGAACTAGAGAAGAGGATCAATGAGATTTGATTAGGTGAGTTGAAAAATCAAAATGGGTTGATCATGACTGAACATGAAACACTAATTTCCCAGTATTAATAATACAAAATAAATAAACAATTCCAGCAGTCGAAGGCATTCAAGGAAGAAAGGCGACCAGTGAAACTCAAGTGCGCCTTCCCCTTCCCAATGAATAAAACTGGATTGGATGAATTAGACACTCGGTGAGCAATTCTACGCTTTTTCGAGTACAGTTAGTGGCTATTTACATTTCAATAATTAAAAATATGAATAAGTAAGTAACCTGAGCTGCGGCGTATCTCCTCTTCTCATCCTCATTCCTTCTCGGCCTGACGAGAGAGACCGGCTGGAAATATCGATTTATTGATTGCAGATTGTGTCGTACTACAATCGAGCGGGCCCCGCGAGTCTGGTGTGTGGGATGATACCACATGGATGAAAACAAGGTGAGATTGTGTTTCAGAGATGTGTGATAGGGAAAACCCTCTGTGGTCTAATTAGAAATAGGCGAATGGCATTGAACAAAGTGATTTCAGTAGTAAGCAGACTGCGAGGGCACACTACAGGTCGCTACACGGCATTGTTCGGCATTCTACCGCACTACAAGTATCGATTGGATTGAGATATTCATGGTTGGTATTTTCGCGAGTTGCTAGTGATAACTGGGTACCTGATGGTGCTGTTGAAATGAAGAGAAGAGGAAGGAAGGAGGAAGGAAGAGAGCGGAGAGACGATACTGAGAAATAAGTGAATTACTCAATTGCAGAGAATCGATTCGATGCTTCACAAGCGAAATCCTACGATGGAACGTCGCGACTGGCTATATGCCCTACGGTAGAAGGTTCGTTTCTGTTGATCGACAACTGATTTTTTTATCCTCGATCTAGTTGCTTATTAATAAAATAAATATTTTCAGAACCGTGTCAAGGTTCCGACGAGGGAAACAGATAGAGAACCAGAAGAGTACGATGTGAATTGAGGAACTGAAGGGAGATGGACTAAAAAATGCAAGTATAAGGTGAGAATACGGTACCTCGAATGATGGACGAGAGAGGGAGAGAAGCGAAGGGAAGGGAAGGAAGACGAGTGAAGGAAGGAGAGGGGGGTCTGCAAAGAAGTGAATTACTCGTTTGCAGAGAATCGAGAGCGTTGTCCGTCACTCAACATCGATCGATATTGATACCGTATCGCCTCTCTACAGTATGAGATGAAGCGGCAATAAAGGAGGTCGAATGATAAGGTCAGTAAATAGAAAAAGGAGGAATATTGAGGAACAGCTATTGAACAAAAAATTCAAATGATCACAAACTGATTTTATTAGCCTAAAATCTGCTATTGCAGATTTCTCTCAACTTTCTGCCGCACGGGACCACTCGAGAGCCTACGACCTCCCTAATCGATCGATTGAAAGGACATAGCAGGAACATCCGTCAGAGGTGAGTAAAAGCTACCGTACCTCGTCTACCGTAGTCGATGCCGACCACGGCCGTAGTCTCATCGTAGCAAGACTGCGACCCCGAGAAAAAGTTTATTTATCATTGGAAATGAGTGAAAAACGCGAACAATATTTGCAGATCGAACGCGAGTGAGCGGTGCGGCGCGAGCGGTGAACGAACTGAGAAGGAAGGGGACGAATGTGGGAAGGAATGAAGGACAGAAGGAGAATAGCAGAGAAGTTTAAAAAAATAGAGCTGAAGTTTTTTTTTCTTATTTGTTATTGTTGTTTTACTTAATTAATAATATTATTTTGTGTGCATACTCTTTTTTTTCCCTTAGCTTTCATATTTTTATGTTACTGTTGTTTTATCCACAAACTAGCCCCCTTAAACTCGCACTTTCCCTTCTTTATTCCATCAATCCCCCCCCCCTTGCATACCAGAGAAGAAAAGCATCATCTTCTCCTCTGGTATGACTCCTCACTGATCCGGACCTCTATTGTGTGTGTTTGTATCTGGTAGGACAGCGATCATCAGCGGAAGGATGGAGGAGCTCAAGCAAGATATTATATGTGGTCCGTCCCATTCTCATTTGCACTATCAATAGAGGCCACTCTTCATCTTCTTACTCTATCGGGCGCTCGTGAGGGACTACCCATCTACCACAAAGGAGAGCATTAACTTCAATGTCCGGTCCGAGTCCGTTATAAGAGAGATGAGCAACAAAATGCCTTTTTAAAGAGCAGATGTTAAAACGTCATTTTTATCCATTTTCTCTATTATTTCCTACCAAGTCAAATAATAATAATAATAATAATATTATTACTATTATTATTAATTTTATTATTAATTATTTTTCTTTACTTTTTATCAGAAAACTTTTTTCTTTTTTAAAAATCTTTCCTCTCATCTAAAAGATCAAAG
>LS488974.1:17039-34689 GCA_900490705.1 Pristionchus arcanus | reverse complement strand
CCTGGTATTCGAAAAAGGAATTTTTATCAGAAAACGCATGAATTTCATAAATCGTGAATATATGGGGGTGTGAATACAGTGGCTCTAAAACCCGAACTAGTTCAAATTTAAGAAGGCCGCATCGCTCGGCCGCATCGCCGGCTTGGCGAGGGGGAGGGGGCGATGCGGCCGAGCGATGCGGCCTTCTTAAATTTGAACTAGTTCTGGTTTTAGAGCCACTGTATTCACACCCCCATATATCATGGTTGGAATCAACGAGGTCGATTATACTTGCTCTGAAGTTTTCATTTAATTTCGTAAGTGGGCATGCGAGATACAGGAAAGTGATGTCATTCAGCATGGTTGCAGCACGGCTGCACGGGATGAGTTGGAGCAAAATGAAGTTTACCACGATGATCACCACCCTCGAGAACCTCTATCCCCAATTTATTGAAAAATCACTGTGCCGGGCATTGTCCGATTCTTACGCGAACGGGCTCTTATGTCCAAAGTCTGCTGTCAATCAAAGGGATTAATATTTGTGAAACAACTGCAATTAGACAAGCAATAAATTTATCGAAATGATCCAATCACGCATGAAATGATCCAATCACGAGTATTCAGCTGAATTCAACAGAATTCTGTGCGATGATCTTCTCGTTGTTTTCGTTTGACAGGAAATCCGTCATCTCAGTCTCGAGGTCTGCAAATATTTTTGGTCTGCAAATATAAATAATTTTTCCAATATCGCCTATCGCCACTAATAATAAATTCAATAGGGCACGTATTTTTAACACTTTTTGCCAACGGCCGGTCGCCGATCATACATACGAATAAGAATACGAAGAAGTATCAACACTCTATCTCATCCATCAGATTGTCCATGTATACAACGACGTCCTTCTGCTCATCGATGAAAGCGTCCGGCTTCGTGCGACGAGTCTCACTGTTGATGAAGCACGCCTAAAAGAAGAGTGGTGAGATATATCTCGTTAAGTTCACGTCAAACTCCTTTAGTTTTATCTTCCGTGTCCGAAACAAAGAAAAATTGCAGGGAGCCAGACTTCCAAGAAGATGGGTAAACAGAAAAAAAAACTCACCTTCTTATCTGGATAATACATGAGCGATTTGCACTTGAAGCCATTTTGTTGAGCTTCAATGCAATAACCGAGACAGAGCTGCAATGGAATAATTTGATGATATTGTTTTCATGGCATATTTTGTCTACCTCCGAACTATGGCAGTTAAAATAAAAATTGCTTGAGTATCCAACGAGTGACTTCTGAGCGAAAGCTTCGAAGTGAATGGTTGAAGACGCGTTGTTGATGTGTTCGGACTGAATTGATAGCAATAAAATAAGTTTTAATTTTCTTGTCATTTCTAACCCAAATGAGGCATATGCAACTCCCGAAAGTTGAGCACGTGTATTGAAAGTAGGCCACAATTTGCAAAAAAATTGTAAGTACCTTCATACAATGCTTCGAAATAACCGTCGCCCCGGGAATCGGCGCGTCGTGACCGATATAGAACATGGAGCAATTCTTGTTCTGATACATCATAACGTCACATTTCTGAATACGATTTTTTGACTTTTTTTTTCATTTTCTGACCTCATGGTCATTCGATTAACTCGTTATTATACTCAGATTTATAGCTCACATGGCTTTTGTAGCAGTCCTTCCAGCAGTCCTGGAATTTTTCCGGATACGTTGACCTGATCGCAGGCCCAACGGTGCCATTGTGATCGAGGATAAAAACTGGGTAGTATCCGGGACCAACTTGCTCTATGCACCCATTGTGGAGTGGTTCTGGAAAATTATGCGAATATTTCAGTTGATTTCTTTTGAAACTCACGTGTTGGGGTTGTAGTGGAAGGAACGGTAGATGTCGATACTGTGGTTGGCGTAGATGTTGTAGTAGAAACATCCAGAGTCCCAGCTGTAACACATCCAATTTATTTTCAAGTAGATAGCGTAACCAATTTCCCTATTAATGACCGATGACAATTAGCTCGTAACTTACATTTAGTGAAAATTATGACGACGACAACGATGATATCGTAAGAAACACAAATTTCGACGCGTGTAACAAACATTTGGTATTGTTTGGTATTTCTTGTTACAGTGGTCAAAATGCGCACAAAGTGCGATTAAATATATCGTGTTTGTGCCCGTTCGACGGCCAATCGTCGTATTATTCGTGAAATCACTTTAGAAAAATATAAATAATCAGAAGAAAAAATAATCAGAAGAATAACTCCGATAATTACTCCGACACCGAATGCTTTCTGTTTCTTCGTCCATTTGTAAGCCTCAAAGCAAATATTATCTTGAATTAACGATAAGGTTCGAATTTAGTATTGCCTTACTCGTCTATCGTCCATTTCGTTAGCGAAAGAGATGTATTCCTGATCGGATTCTGCATTCATCTAAAATCATCAAATGAAAAGCACTGAAATAATACGCAATACTCACATTGCCGTAAACGTCCACCATTTCAGAAATTCGGCCGCTTAGCGTACAGACTGGTTAAGTAACTGACTTTATTGGTCCGTTTTCTGGAGATAGCAAGCTCACTCCTTTTGGAGATGTGTATTCAACCCCCTGGCAAAGATTCTTTGGAAAATAAGAACTGCCAAGATGATTTTATACTGATACCAGACAATCGACAATGCACCTTCTGGCCTATCTTATCATCATCAATTATGTCAGTTTAGTATCATTACATGCTAAAAGTACACAAGAAGGCCATATTATTCTCATTCGTTGTCATTTTGATGAACCATTGATCAACTTTATCAAGCGTCGAATACAGATTTACGTCGAGTGATTTCAAATGCAAACACAATCATCTCCTTTCGAGTTGTCTTTCGCTCCAGGGCAAGTCTTCCTTTTGAGATTGCGAGTCACATCGTAGTAATCAACCTGAAATATCGATTAATTATTACATTAGGTAATAATCGCAGCCATAGCAGTGCTCTCCCACAGGACGCAAGTGCATTGATTAAGTAGGATTGCAGGATCAAAAACTACGGAAAGCCTTCTAAGCCTGTAGTAATCTAGACACCGAGTCTGCAACCCTTCGAATCTATACCTTTTCGTCTTCCTCCTGGATGAATAGATATGGATGTTGAGTGTGATGACTCTCCGAGTTGAGGATGCAATCCTGAATGCGGTAATATTATGAAAACGGTCAAAATGGGATTGCAAACTAGAGTTTGAAATACGGGTAATGGTCTCTTCATTTCAAACGCTCTCTCACCGGTCAGAGAGACGATAGAGTGCGCGAAATGAAGAGACGCTTACCCGTATTTCGAACTCTATTGCTAACCTGAGCATCGTAGTAATACATCACTGACTTGCACTCGTAATTGCTTTCCATTTCAGGAAGGGGTCTGAAAGGTATTCGATAAAGTTCAGTTGGATAATCATAGGGGAATATTTAAGAGTCCTTACTTCTTGCAGTATCCCAGACATTCTTCAAGCGTTGCAACGTCCTCTGCAACGTAGTATGCATATCCGATAAGAATCATTTGACGAGTACGGGCAAAGCACGTGTACGGACCTGAAAATGGGTGGCTTTAGCAAGGAATGCTTCCTAAGAATATTGTCGATTTGGATTCGGTCTCTGACCTTTGAATGCCTCCATTGCATTAGAAAAATTGAAAGCTGCCACGTGTCGTTTGCTTCTTGCAATTGTAGAAGGAGAGGCTATGGTAGAATTCATTTCCGCCTCAGGAGTGGCTTCATTCTTGACATTGAGAACAGGCATCTGTGTGACACCCTTGAGAATGAACGGGGCTTGCTCTTGAGGATTAGCTGCATAGATTCTCTATCATTATTATACACACTCGAATTTCGCTGTGAATATCCCGACTATCAACATAAACACACCAGCTGAATAAATATCAGTGTCAACGCAGCGTGTGGCGATACCGTACGAGACAATAAGCAATACACCGAGCACAATCCCAACACCGATCGCCTTCTGCTTCTTCGTCCATTTATTCTCCTGGAAAGTATTATTGATCTTTGATCTTTGAACTTTCGTCATCATTACCTTCTTGCTTCCCATGTCTTCCTCAGTGAAATACACGTACGGATACTGGGGAAAACCGTCCATCTAAATAAATGTTATATTTTGGAAAACGTGAAAAAAGTCGTGAATATACTCACGTCAACGTCGATTTTAGACATCTGAACAGTGGACCTCTCAGCAAACGATAGACAGATGAACTGAATGCATTCGCCGATGCTCCGGCCCTAGCGTCTCCCGGACATACTTTTACAATGTGAAAGAGACACAGCAGGCCTTGTGGCGGCGATTACTTTAAATGAATGAAAGGAATGCCGCGCGAATGATATAGCAAGAGAAAAAATGTTCCCCACTGGTGTGCCTTTTGTGTTATAGAACAAATTGGTGATTTTTTCGCAGTGAACTTCTGAATTCTAAGCTTCACAAAACTTTCATTTGCGAACACCATGGCTATCCATTTCACTTTCGTGATAGTCGACTAGTTTGGGGCCGCGATAGTCGCCTTTCCCTCTCTATCTAGCACTGATAAGAACTCGATACTCCATCGTTCCGAGCTCATCGATCGTTCACCCTCGTCGATCGGAAGATATAGGAGATTGTTATAAGGAACATTTTCAAGGTGGCCCTTTCCTTTCACATCTCGATTCTCCATCTTTCGAGTGCATGAACATAACAAAAGGTAAAAATTCGAACAATTCTTTTCATTTGAAAACATCAACAACAAATAATGTCTGGACTAGGTTGGAATCCGCTTACATAAATTATGGACCTCTTAGAAAGGGGGAGGGATAAAAAATGTAGTATCATTTCTTCTATGGATGACTTATTCCCTGGAGATCATATCCTTCACCGGATAGAGTCTAAGATAAACGTTAACGAAGCTTCTACTCAAGAAGACGTGCCGAAGAGTCCCGTTCCTTCTCCACGGGGAGCTGAAGGAAGGTCAATGATAATAGATAAAAACGAATGAAGAGACGGAAGCACTCACTGCGTGCATTCGAAGTTCGCATAAGAGAGAATACGATCAGATCAGCCATCAGATGGACATACATATAATCTATGGTATGGTCTGTCGATGAAGAAGAAGGAAGGACTCGATGAATAATAAATGGCGTTCTTGGTGTGGACAAGAAAACACTGGCTGTCAATCAGTGAAAGTGAGCGTTTTTATAGAGATTGCGTAACAAAGAGCTGGGGTCATCCTTGAGTAAAGGGTGACAATGAACTAGATCGGATTAATCATCACCTATTATCTTACTTGCTGGATAACCTCGACTGTCTCATCCAACTCTTTGTTATCCAAAGGCAACATTTGGATGGGAACAATCTCTTCCCTAGTGAAACAGATAAGATGACAAACCAAATTATCAGGATCGGTCAAATGCATGAAGTATCGTCACATGGGAATTTAGTGAAGTAGAGCCACAAATTTGAACTCTAAAATTCTGATCAAATTACCAGATAGAAAATTATACAAATTTCTCGAAAACAAATTGATCCTCATTTCCCATCTCAATCATTCTCGGTGCTCAGCATCGTCTGAAGAGGTCGGTTCGTGTTTCCTTTCACCTTGTCATAACAATTTCAGCAATTCCAGCACCCACACAATGAAGTTCGCTGTTCTCATTGCAATGCTGATCGCTAGCTGCCTGTGCGCGGTTAGTTTGAGCACCTCGTTGATCGATTACTGAGCTCCTTCCCGCACTGATTGTGTAGTTGTTATTTACCTTTGCTGCCGTTCCTTCCCCAAACATTTCCCTTTTATCATCTCTAACTTTCTTGCGTGATCAATATCGTTACCCAACCTGCACCCCTATTGCAGGTGAAGTACTCTGTGCGCGTGCGCGGCGTCATCTCATGCAGAAAGTCCTTCTTCTTCAGCGTCAATCTCTGGGTTCGTTTTTTTTCTTGCCATATTGCAGGCATCTCAAATAGTACCTTATATTCCGGCTAATTTATATTTAAATCTGAGAGTGACATTTACATTATTTTTATTAAAATAACATTTTAGGACGATCTGAAGCACAATCTGCTGGGCAAATTGGAGGTTTCATTCCAGGATTTCTTTTTCAAAACTTTTCAAAATTTCAGCCATTCCAACTCTCCCCTAACGTTTCCAAGTACGAAATCTTCCGCACTGTAAGAATGCTCTGTAAACCATTTATCTACAAACTAGATTCAATCGTATTCCAGGATTGGGGCGGTTGGTTCGAGCGCAGTGTCGATCCAGTGATGACGATAGAGCACACGTGCGGGGCGGGTTCGTTATTTCCAAAATACTTATTAAATTAATTATAATATTGTAGAGCAAGGCTGCTTGTGCAAGGATTTTCGTGACCGCACTCGACGGGAAATGTATGATTGTTATGGATTTTTTGTTCTAAAGAAATATTGTTGAAGGTTGTTGGAAATGCTCTTTTAAAATAATAATTGCAGTAGCAATTTCTACGATGGTTCGACTGACATCAACTTCCGTACGACTGACCTTATGGAATGCGATTTTTGCGTTCAAGCAAGAAATGCGAGAGGGCTGTAGCTCCCGATCTATCCAATCGAAGCTTTGTATTTCAACGTAGAATAAAAATGTTTTCAAATAAAGGCAATTTACGTATAAAACATATCAGATTGGCGGGAGTCTTTACAACCTTTTTATTTCTCTTCTTCTGACAATACAACGCAAGAGCGAAATCAAACGTACGCACCATTATTCTCTACGAGAAATCCCAGACGTACAGGCAACTTATGGATTCCTTCCTTATAGAACCCCTTTGGTCGCGAGTCAAAAAATTGCTTGAGTGTGGCGTCGACCGTTCCAAGGTAAGCGAAGAATCTCTGATCGAGATGATGGCGTGTATTTTCATTAATCCACTCAAAATATTAATCACAGTGACAGGCGCTCTTCGGGTTACGTCGATTTCGCTACAACTGGCCGGATTGAATACGAATTCTGAGCTGAAGGACTCAGAGAGAAGGATAATATGTAGGAGATTACAAGGAGGTGATTGCGAAGGAAGAAAAAGGGAATGGACAATGCTTACTAACCATCCGGAGTGATAGAGACTGTTGTAGGCTGACTTGATGATTGTTTATGATGTGAGGCGAAGTAAAAAAAAAAGAAAAAATACAGAGAAAAATACAGAAAAAACAACAATAACATAATTATTAAAATTCAATTATATTTCAATGTTCTGTTGTTTTTCTCCTTTCTTCTCTCTTTCCACACTTCATTCTCGTCTCTTGCTCTCGTCTGAAGAGGTCGGTGCCTCCATTTCTCCTCCAAACCCCCCCCCCCATTCCTTCAGTTTCCACAACCAGACCATGAAGTTTGCTGTGCTGCTGCTCGCGCTTGTCTCGGCCGTCAATTGCGGGGTTCGTTCAGCAGTCTAAGACCAAAGATCAAAGATCAACTTTCAGATCGACGCTTTTGTGACGGTTAAAGGCACTCTCACTTGCCAGGAGCCATTTCACTACGAGATGGAATTGAGGGCACGTTTCGTGACAATATTTCTGAAATTTTATAATCGGAAAAATTTGAGGAGGCGGAGCCATGGAAACAGAAAATGGAAGTAATGGCAAGACTTTCGGTGCGGAATTTCACTCAATATCACTGGCAAATGGTCCATTTCAGCAGCGCAAGTCCGTGAACAACAAAGGCGACTATTCTATCACGGGAAAGGTTATCCAGATTCCGAGAGAGCGTTGGTCAATAATATAGCTCGAGAATTGATACCGACGTCTCTTCATTTTGCACAATCTCTCGCCCGCTCGGTCGACGAGAGAGTGTGGGAAATGAAGAGACCGTGGCATCATTTCTTGAGCTCTAGTGACTAAGTTTCAACATTTACAGGGCAAGGAATTCTGGGTGGGTGACAATGAAATAGAGCCCCGGCTGTACATCAAACACACGTGCGGAGGACGTCAGTTATCTTATTTTTACCATTGTTTTTGTCGAAATTACTGCCTGAAAAGAAACATTATCTTGTAGCGACAGAAAACAAGTAATGCATTCAGTCGACAAGTGCGTGTGCAAGGACTTGGGTGACGTTGCCGGTGATTTCGAGACGACCGTCAACGTTGACCTCACCAATCCCGATTCGACCCTCAAGAAGTGCGAAGAGTGCTAGATTGATGTGAGATACTGTACTCGTTCCGTGCATTTCCACAGTATCCAACCTACCGTAACCTTACCGTTATTTTTCATAGCTTGTTTCGTTCAGTCTATCGCAACTTGTTTTTCATAGCTTGTTTCGTTCAGTCTATCGCAACGAGCAAGCGGGCTTCTCAAGCGAACGATTCCGCGAAATTGAATAAAGATTTTAAAATTGTGTCGGTAACCCTGTCGAGACAAATATTTTAACAAATCTACCTCTTGTAAGCAATACAGACAGTACTTATTCATTATGAATGCGCTATATGAAACTTGATTCGTTAACAAAAAAAGGTAATTGAAAATGCACGTTTACGATTGCACAAACAAGGAACGATTTGCACATCTTTCATATTTGTTCGCGCCTCTATTCTTCCTCATTTTCACCTCTTTTTGTCGTCGGGAAAGGTGGGTTCGTCTATTTCACCTTCGATCCATCAACATTCTTCTAGCTTCGACAACCAAACAATGAAGTTTCTTTTTCTGATTTCTGTGCTGACCGCGGCTTGCTTCGGCTGGGTTAGTTCTCATGATACAAGTGTTGAAATCTCGGCGTCACGGTCTCTCATTCCAGTACCGAACCTGCAATCATATTGGATAATGCTTTGTCTTGAAACAATTTTCCTTTACAGGCCACCTATCAAGTGACCGCGCGAGGCACCGTAATCTGCCCCGATGAGCACTTCTACTACAGAGTATTTCTCCGGGTATGTTTCATGCTAATATTTCATATTCAACGGTTGATATAATTTGTAGGAGCTCGATGACATCGGAACATTCGATCAAGTCGACAAGACAGTGGTTAGAATCTATAAAATGCAATAATAAATGAAATAAATCGGTTCTCCAGATTCGAAGGGTAAACGCCTCAACACCCTCTTCCTTCTATGTTTCGGGAAAGGTATGTCAAAGCATTGAAAACATGTCCCATATTTGGTTGTTTTTAATATTATTTCGTAAATTGAGGCGTTCGATGGATGGTTAGAGGGCACTGTCGAACCGGAAATCGTAGTGGTTCACTCATGCGGAGGAGGTGAATATTTATTAAACGATTAATTTCATAATGTTTTTCATGAAATAGCATACCTTTTCCAGTGGCTTCGTGCGTGTACAAGACACTCGGAGACGTCGATAAGGATACTGAATTCAACGGCATTGACATCAATCTCGCTACGACCCAACTGCCGAAGTACAAATGCAGTAGCGTCTGGAACACTCTCATATTAGGAGACTGGATATCCGAATGAGATAAAATCTGTTTCATGAAAATCGCAATCGATAGCAATCTCCAAATAAGTGAAATAAGATTGAAAAATATGTTATGGTAAACCTTGACAATAGTCAAATATGTTTGACCTGGAAAAACGGCTCTCCCTGAATGCAACGTTGAAAAAACATGTTGTTTTTGCACGAAAGTCAATTTACATACAAAACAATTGTATTGGATCCCATTGTTCGTTTCAATTTCGCACGTGCTCCACCTCATCATTTTCGTCTTTCTCCCTCATCGGAGGAGGTTGGTTCGCTCTCCTCTCCCTTCATTTTCCTCGTATTTCAGTTTCCGTGAATAGAAAATGAAGCTCGTTGTGCTGATTTCTGTGCTGATTTCGAGTCTTTTCGCGGTTCGTTGGGAGATGGAATCGAATACGGATCACTTTTTAGGAAGTTGATGTGCAAGTAACAGTTAGAGGCAAGCTGACTTGCCCCACTCCCTTCAACTACCGTATCACTCTCTGGGTACGTGCCGATCGGGAATTTATCATTTTCTACCGTAATCAATGCGAATATTCCAGGAAGAGGACAATTATTATCACGATTTGTTCGGCAAACTCAAGGTATTTTCAGGCCTGAATGATCATGACAACTTCACTTATTACAGATGGCTCATTCCAATGGCACTGCAACATACGAAATATCCGGAATGGTCGGCTAATTTCTCTGTGAAAATGCATAATAGCAAGGCTTCAGGCTCATGAGAACATTTGGACTATATACGAAGATGAGGTCGAACCGTGGATGACTATCGAACACACTTGCGGATCGGGTTCGAGACGTATTTGATTTATTTGTAAATATAATTATATTCAGTAAACGCGTGCGTGTGCAAGAAACTCGGTGATTACAGTGAGGATGTCGAGATGACCGTCGATGTTAATCTAGAGGTAGTTGAGACTTGACTGAACCGAAATGGGGATGACTTGATTACGAAGCCATTCGTTCTATTATACATCGCTCGTCACTGTTGCAAGAAAAACAGGAAACTTCTTCGATTTTTGGCCCAGGCGACAACAGCTCCGAATGTGGATGGGGTGGGAAATGAGAATAGGCTGGGCCAAAAATCGAAGAAGTGGCAAAAGCGGTACGGTACCACAGTGATTTCATTCCAGAAACCGGGACTCGAGTTCTGCAAGATGTGTAATGATGCTGTTGCTCAGAGAGGCAACGAATGACTGCCCTCCCTCTCACTTGAGAGTTATCCGAATTTCCTATTTGGAAACTGGATATCCGAATGAGATAAACTGTGTTTCAACCAGACCCTCAAACAACGTTCAGGAATCATAAACAGCAAAGAAGTAGCGATAAGATACCTTGAGCGATAAGTGTTATCGGAGAAAATTGATTAGAAAAATAGATTTTTTTCGAGCTTGACAAGCCTATTGGAGAAATTCCAGAATGTTATCGAAATAAATGGCAAGCGCTGAAGAAATCCGACAAACTCAAGTGACCGCAGGATCAATCATCAATGATAGTCTGATTTTGCAAATGCCTTTTTCGTACCTCAATGGATTTGCATAAATATTGCATAAGCCTCAAAATTAAATCACAGACAAAGGCAATTTCAATCCTATTGTTCATCTCAATCCCTCCTTCAGTCCTCCTCCTCATTTTCGTCTCTTTCCCTCGTCAGAGGAGGTTGGTTCGCCATTTTCCGCTCTTATTTTCGCTATTTTTCAGTTTCCGCGAGTAGAAAATGAAGCTTGTTGTGCTGATTTCTGTGCTGATTGCGAGTCTTTCCGCGGTTCGTTGGAAGATGGAATTGGCATTGAATTCCGGATACTTTTAGTCAATCGACGTGCATGTGACCGTTCGAGGTACTCTAACCTGCCCCACTCCCTTCCACTACCGTATCACCCTCTGGGCAAGTTGATCGAGAACTGACTTTTATACCGTAATTGCTTTTTTTCAGGAAGAAGATGGCTCAAATCACGATTTGTTCGGCAGATTGCAGGTATTTATAGGCCTGAATTATTGCAATCATCACAATCATTGCAGACACTTTATTCGAACGGCACCTCAAATTACGAAGTATCCGGAACGGTGGGACATTTATCAACTGCAAATAATATCTTTTTTTATCCTTTTTTAGGCCCAAGAGAAGTGGCCAAGCACATGGTTCGAGAAAGAGGTCGAACCGTGGATAACTATCGAACACTCTTGCGGAAGGGGTACGGTAGAAATGCATTTTATATTCATTAATTAAAACAAATTTTTGAAGTTAACGCGTGCGTGTGCAAGTTTCTTGGCGATCGGCGAGTCGATTTCGTGGAGACAGTCGACGTTAACCTACAGGTATTGGACTCCCCCGATCAGAGTGGGACATAATCGTCTCTTTATTTGTGACCTGGTCAGATTTTCGAGAGAATGGGTGAGCGAAGAAGCGATTGCTCGTGTTTCTCACCTCACAGTCATTTTGCGACGCGATGAAGAAAAAAACCAATAGTCTAACAAATCAATGCCGATTAATTTAATTTACCCATGTCCTAACAATAAGCTAAGATATTATAGTTCATTGATTTACTATAATTTGCCATAGCTAGCAATCAACACCAAATTGACCTTTTTTCAGAGACCGGGCCTCGAGCGCTGCAAAATGTGCGATGATGCTCATGAACAAAGAGGAAACGAATGACAAGGAGAAACGACGATTCGGCCTTTCCTTTTTATTCCCGTCCTTAGTTTTTCGAGAGCGTACTTATTGGCCTGATTGCGAATAAATATATTTGCTCTGTATTGTTTCTTTATTGAACAGGCGTTTACTTCAAGACATTGATGCATCCTCTAACACTCGAAAGCTTCTCATGCTCCTTTTCTTATCTTGCGTATCATCTTCTTTCCAATGTGCGTTCCTTCTGTTCTTGTTACACTCAGCAATCATTTGAGAGAGAAAATAGATGAAAGAGAAGGGATATCAATCCCCTCACTTTATCTTCATTTCTGATCATTGTAATCCTCTTCTTCACCTCTTCACACCTTCTTTTTTCGTTTTATTTTGTTTTGCTCACAATATTTTCGCATTAGTAGGGAAACATTTATTATAGCCTCATTATTGATATTACAATCTACTATTTCAGGGTCCTACAAACCCCCTCCCTTGATCTCGAAGGAATGAGCAAGCCATCATGCAACCTACGCTATCTTCGTGATAAAAGTTCAGTTCAGTGCAACAAACGCGTAAACAACGAACTCTCATTCTCGATTCATATAAATAATGTTTTTTTTTTCAGGACTTGCAACCTGAAGAACATGCACTTTGATTGTCCCAAGTGATTCTAGCGCCTCGTGACGATCAATAGTTCATTTTTATCCGAGTGTTTCCCGAAGTTCTTTTCGTCCAACCTTTATCATCAGTTATCATCTTCTGTATGTTCTGTCCAGATCAAGACGCATATTTGGTGTAGTAGAGATTTCAATGCAATAAATTATTTGCTTCTTTATTTTTTTTTCTGAACTTCTTTATTTCTGAACTTTATTTACTTTGCAAAACTGCATTCATCTGGTTGGTAAAATATGTCGATCTAACGCTTTCCACTTGCTTTGCAGTTGGCGTAGTTGATTCTGTCGCATCCAAAGCCGATGTCCTTGTGATAGACGCATGTATTATTCGGTCCGACACAGTGAGATACGTACGCCTTTTTATTGGTCACAGTATTAACAACTTCACCCTGAAAATATCGTTTAGATGATATACAATTCACTGGTAAGTAGGGCTGTCAGAATGAAAAATTAAAGAGACAGTGATCAAGGAATAACCTGACAATACCAGTTAAAAACTCACATAAACCGTGACGCTTTCCTTTCCTTTGAAATCGGGACAGTCGGTAGCACAAGTATAGTTGTACTGTGGAATAATGTCCAATTTCCTGGAAGATATTCACTTGAAATGAATCTGTCGATAATTGAGATAAATCATACAAACCATGAGACACTGCAACATCCAGCTCCAGCGGGACATGTAGTGTAGACGGGATTTGGAGGATAGGAAATGAAGGGATGATCCACATCCAGACGGATTCCCACCCAACAGTCAAGCGAATTGACTGATTGGGAGAAAAGAACCAAGGAGGCTACTAGAAGAAGTAGAGAACGAACCATTGCTGGATGGAGTTTCACAGAGAAGTCATGTTTATATAGTGTGTTCCAGGCGGAAAGAAGAGATATTCGAATGAAAAAGAATCATAACGCTGAATAGAACAGCTTGAAATTGGCTTCATATGGGAGGCAAATACGAAGCTTTCGAAATCCATATCAACAGTTGAGTTATTGGGCTTTTGAGAGTGTCCGATTCGCATTCTCAATGAAGGCGATTCAACAGTAAAATAAAAAGTGGACGAGCATAAGCAAGAGGCTCTTCACAGTGAATCGGCCAAAGTGACCAATTAATTACGAATTCACATTTCTTCGTATCCCTATCTCACATTATTCATTTCCCTCCTCTTATAATTCTGATCGCTCGATCTCGTCTGAATAGGCCGATTTCTCCATTCACTTCTACGGAAAGTCAGAGGAGGAAAGTAAGCTCATTTACGTCGCGGTGAGTCATTCCGCGCCGAGTGAGAGAGAAAATCTCGGTGTGAAATGAGGTTTTTTAAAGAATTTTTTATCACTTTATTTATCTCATTATTACTGAAAAATTAAAAATAATAATATTAAGCGAACTTATACTGAACGTTAGAAAGATAGGAGAGCGTGCACTCAGATTAGGGCATCAAATTTGAATAGCACAAAGAAGACAGGGAGGTTCTAATAACGAAGAATTAAAAATATTCAATTGAGCATTCTTTGCACTGCCAAATCCTCGGGTCTTCTCGTTCTCGAATAGAGGCGATAACTTTCCTTCAGTTTGGGAAAATCGGCACGATGACACTGAAAGAATAGCGTGAAATTGGCAATAAGATTCGGGTCATATTTTTGGGAAAAATGCTTCGAAAATTCAAATTTCTCACCTGCTTAATGTGCTTGAGCAGTGCGATACGACCTCTGTAGAGCTGGTTGTCAGTGCAGGAAAGGCACACTCGGGCATCTGTAAGTGTGTATTATTTATTACTAAAGAATATAAAAAAAATTTGTCTGTCTGTCCGTCTGTCTGTATGTTTGTCTGTCACGCCCAAATTTTTTTGCTCATATCTTGGCTTAAAACGATCGTACACCCCTCGGACCTTCACCAAACAACTTCTCATGAAAAAAAATTTCAGAAAAAAATCGATAATTGATTTCGTCATCATTATGCAATAATCCGTTTTTCGCACCGTTCGCGCCGGAAACTCAGCCAAATCGATCGTGCTTGACAGTAAACTGCTCGTTATCAAAATTTTTTAAAAATCGATAATCAATTTCGTCATCACTATGCAATATTGCGTAATGATGATGCAATATACCGTTTTTTGCGCCGTTTTCGCCGGAAAATCAACCAAATCAATCGTGCTCGGCATCAAACTTCTCGTAAATAAAATTTTCAAAAATTTCGTCATCACTATGCAATATGACGAAACACTTGTTTACAAAACTATTTTTCGCTCCGTTTTCGCTGGAAATTAGGCTGAATTTATTAAGTAGTTAGGTAGAACGCATTCACGCTTGCAAATGACTGGGATAAAACCATAACAGACTACCCGGCGATATCTTGCGAGCGAGCGAGTGCAGCATACCAAAGTAGTTTACTTAGCCGGATTTATGGCTTGCATTTTAAATCGATGTAGACCTACTTTTAGCGTAGCTCACTGAGCGAAATGTGTGAATTATGTTGTTAACCGATGATGAGAAAAAAAGGTACTTAAACTATACGCCTTCCGCAAGCGTTTGAAAATGACTGGGATAAGGCGGCGGCAAAATCTAGCGAGCGTAACTCGCTATTACAGTATAGATACCAAAGTGTTTCACTCTGTCAAATTTATATCGGTGGAACACATTCACGCTTATTTATGACTCTTGAGACCGAGAGCGATCCGGAAAACATTTATTATGTAGCCACTAAGTATGTTTGCAAATTACTGGTATGCGATTGCGAAGCGTTCGCTTATTACCGGGATAACCCGGCGATGCGAAGCGCTTGCAGATGACTGGGATAACCCGGCGACATCTAGCCAGCGAGCGAGCGAAGCGAGCGTAGCTGGCTAGTTTAGTATGTACAAAAATATTAAATATTTTTTAAAATAATTAGTTCCTTTATTATTTTTGGGAACTTTGCTGTTTTTGGCACAGCTCTGAAGAATGTGCTAGCGGCAGGGAATGAATATTCTAGGGAGGGAATAGTGCGAGAAAAGGCTGCTCCAAAAAACAGAAAAGTGCCGATTTTTTGTGCTTACCCTTCACAGTATCTCCCCCACTCGCTCCAATTCTACAGCTAATCCATCTCTCAACGTCGTTCATTTTCGGAAAGACGACGAAGAAAAGATTGTAATGATACTGAAAAATAGAAACTTACTAGAGAAAACATTACTTTCAAATAAATAGAGTTTGCGAAAAAAGAATCCGAACCTTCTTGTAATGAGCCTTTCTGGTTGCAGCACTCTTGCCAACCTTTTCATTACATCTCGGACATGTGTAAGAGGAAGACTTTCCGCTCCAGAAGTCTGCAATAGATTTGTCTCAGATTCTGTACGGTTCAATTTAAGAACAGAAAGGCAAATAAACTAACCGCAATCAGCCTTCTGCACTTCCGTTTCCACTACTTCTCTCGCCGCTACTCTGCTGGATCGTCTCACCACGTTGACAAGGCTAGGAACAGGCGGTTGCGACTGCAAATAACATTAATTATTCGAAGCATATTAATTGGAAAGAAATAGCAAAAATCGTTCCCTCACCTCAGACTCTTCAATTGCCGTTTCTGTATCTGCTTCAGCTTCGTTTATCGCTTCTTCTTCTTCATTTTCCTCTTCGGTTTCGACTGGTTTGTTGTTGGCATTGGACAGCGGGAAGTCATTTGAAGCGAGCTGAAATCATAGAAATGCAAACATTACTTACGAATTTTATCATAAAAAATAGTTTGAACCAACCTTGTTTTCATTGAAAGATGCAGTTGTGGAAGGAAGTTCTTCCTCTTCAGTAACTTCTCTCTTGATTTCCTTCTCAGTCTGTGTGACTGCTTCACTGGCTGATTCTTCCGTGGTCTCAGTACTCCAGTCATCAAGAGGTTCGCTCTGAAATAAGGGGCTTATTTTTAACTCTAAGGAAGCTCAAAATTTGACGATTTTTCTTGTAAAATGCACTTGACTAACCTTGATTTCGATTTGGGAGTAGAAGAGAGGAAGGGTGTTCTGCTCCGGAATTGAAGAGGACGAGGTATTCTCGAGAAATTCCTCATTCACCGTCGTCGGTGACTGAAATTTTAGAAATAGTTTAAAAGTAATCAGTCCATTACAAAAAGGGGAAAACAGAGAAAAATTGATTGAAAAATACTTACTGGAGAAATATCGCTGGCGGTTTCTTCGTTTTCGTGCTGTTCCAACTCCTCCAAATTCTGAAATCGCAAAATATAAATATGTTATATCAGGGTGTCCCATAAGTCTTTTGAATTTTCAAATATCTTCTTTCTCATGAATCACATTTAAATAATTTTGTGCTCAGAAATTAGAGGGATTGTGCCTCTATTGTTTCCACTATTGAACAATAGGGTTCATCACAATGGGAACTAAGGGCATAAGTTTAGAAAAAATCTGTGCAACATGTTTTTTTCGATTTTTTTCAAAATTTTCGTAGTGATAGGAGCTAATAACCAATTTAGCGCGTATATTGACTGTTTACCAGAAAAGATTTAAAATGAGAACAAAATCGATTTGAATTTCGTCATCATTACGAAATATCATTTTTTAGTCATTTAGATTTTTTCTTGAAAAGTACGATAAGTGCATGGCTGTAGAAAGTGTACTATTTGTTGGGTCACTTATCAAGCATGTCGCAAAAAAAGTTTGAACAATTATCTATCGTTCTAAAGATTGATAGTTCAATAAATATCAAAATTTAATCTACGGGAAATGTTTTTTTTGCTACATATTGAAGTCTTTCCGTTACCACTTGCGATAAATATGATATTAGTGTTTCAAAATAAAGTTTACACACACTCCCTAGTGTTGACAGGAAAAGAGCTGTCTATATTTATTCTTGGCTTAGTTACAAAACGAGCGGCCGTAGGCCGCTCGCGGTCGCTTTGCGAGTGAAGAATGAAGAATGAATTCGACTCTCGCTAATCCAATTTATTCCGCCCGATTCTGT